>OOFC01012472.1:5237-23716 GCA_900323345.1 Pseudochromis fuscus
CCGGCGTTGCAGTGCACCAGTGTGCGTCCGCCGCGCTCCGAGGTCACCTGCACTCTGTCTGCAACCTCGTGGAAGTGATCGCAGAGACGGGACTCGGGGGAGTCAGAGAGCGGGATGTGGATGTACTCCACCCCCGCAGGAGGAGAGCTCCTGGTCTCAGTGACGTTGACGATGCAGGTTATCTCACAGGCAGTCAGCTGGGAGGAATCATTGGCCGCCCGGGCATTACTGAGATAGAGGTGGTCGGTGACCCGGCACAAACCTGAAAGACTTGCAGCGCCCGACTGATGCATAAATGTAAACAGTCTATGCGCATAGGTGAAGTGAAAGGATGCTCCACGGTTCAATACTTCAACACTACATGTTGAAGGGGCAGGCTGGTACGGTAACTCAGGAAGGTCAAATCTGGTTGAGCGCATACTCTGCCGCCCCCTGGTGGATGGTGTTTGCGTTGGACTGAATGTGTGAGGACTTTCCCAGTAGACTGTACCACAACCTGGACGAAGCAAGTGGGGCTCAAAAACCAGGCCAGTGCTGAAGTGGGAAAAGTGAAATACTTCCAACGGCCACTAGATGCTGGCTCCAAAAAAACTCTGACTCCAACTGACAACTCAGTTTTCCACAAGTCATTCTGACACCATTAGCTAAAGCTTACTCTTTTTTACCAATGATCTGGTGGTCCATCTGAAATCTTTTAATAAGTGAGTAGATATGAGGCTTCAAACAAAAGAAGATTTAGGGGTGTTGTTAGCTCCAGTCTCATACACATTGGACAGTGATCTCAGGTTCAAGTGTTAGACCCTCCTCCTCGCTCCTTCCTTCATGTACAAATATGGTCACTTGTGGCTCAAAACAACCACCATGGCAACGTTCAAATACCAAACTCCTGGTTTCAAAAGGCAAGTCCACCAACGTCTGACATCACGCTTATACAGTGTTTTGGGCAAACCTAACGTCATGTCCCCCGTTGGTTTGTGGGCTCACATTTTGGAAATCAGAACTTGAACCTTATCAGTGTTTGGTGACAGAAGTCACCATATTTGGATATGAAGGGAGGAGTGAGGAGGTGGGACTAACTCTTTGTCCAATGTGTGAGTCTGCAGTTCACTGGTGAATGAGGCTCCAAACTACCTGTAAATCACTGGAGACCAGACCTGTCAATCAAACTAACCACACCCCTAAATTTAACTCTTTTTGAAGGTTAATTTCTACGAAACAAAGAAATGATTTTTAGATGGATCACCAGATCACTAATGAGAAGAATTAAGTTATACTAATGACATCAGAATAACTTGTGGGACAAAATGTACTGACTGAGTATTTTAGGATTAAAAATGATGATTTTTGAATTGAAGACAGATGGTGCCAGAGTTTAGGGAGTTTTGCACTTTTTTGCATTTTTGCATTGGCCTCACAAAGTTCTCATTCTTGTGAAGAAATTGCACATACTTGGACAAATAACTCTGCACAAGAGACTGCTCTTCCCTATCATCAGTTATTTTTTCATGTTGATCAAAATGTAACACAGCAGTTCTCTGTTGAATAGTTACTGCCTAAAAACCACCAGGCATTTGGTCACTGCATAAATCAGTGTGTACAAAATGATTAAATCAGCTGTCATAATCTGTCAGTAATAATTTCTGTACATTTTTAATGGAAATTTGTTGCAAATGTGCCCTTATCAGAAACATTGCACTGAAGTGACTCTTGACTTTTATTAATGAATGGAAATGTGTAAAACACTCTGACCAGCTCTCTAAAGTACTCACAGCTTCATCTCATGAGCCTTCAATTGGCAAACACAGAATTTCTATTTTTGTATTTCTTTTATATTTTTTGCAGTACTGTGAAAGTACTGCTTATCACTGTGACATGCTCTGTCAACAAACCACACTACAAACAATAGAAGCTTCCAGTAAAAGAGACCAATCACTTTTTTCCAGTTGAAACTGATAAATGCCACACAGGAAAAGTGTGGCCTTGTTATTCAGATGGGACTGACATGTTTGTTGACATAATTATATTATTTTAGCAGATAACTCACTGGCTGTTACAGGTAATTAATGTGAGCTTTGTTTGCACCAGTTGTTTTGAGAAATGCACTTTGAAAATATTAAAGATGATTTGAAAAATGCACCAACATAACAAAAAATAAATCATCTCAGCCTGATTAGTACGGACGCCCATGTAATGATCACTGCTGTAGCCTGCTTAAAACAACTGGGAAACAACAGGGCTAAAACACAACCATGGATCCTAATTTATTTAGACATTCATATGTGAAGATACACGTGAGGACAGTGGATACAATACTATAATTATTGGTTATGCACTGATCAATCAATACAGTGGCCAGGTGCTGATTTTTTCTCCTACACTATATATTTTCTAGTGTAACATACTGCAGATTTTTTCTGGTTTACATGAGTTAAAAAACTTTTATCATTAGATTTTTGATTGTTTTGATTTTTAATATTCTCTGTTTGAGATTTCTGTTACACGTGTTAACTGAAGACAGTAATACAGCTTTTGTTTGTATAGAAACCCTCTGTTTCCTGCCTCTGTTCCAGTGTATGTTCCTCAGTGGTCACAGATGAATGTAAACGTATATTTTTCTGTTGATCTTTTCTGTCTCATACCATCTGCTATAGCAAAAAAAAAAAAAAAAAATCTCAAATTCTCAACTCTATTTGAACTAAATGAAGAGCAGCTCCCTAAAGCTCTCATTAGTAATTGTCGTCTAGTTTTAGTCACCAAAAACTGGAAACACAGTAAAATGTAAAAAATTAGGCTACAATATAGATAATCAGATGTGAAACCTGAAAATGATACAATCACATCTGCATACAGACAGTGTCAGTACATATCCTTTGGGTGTAAAACAGGTCTGAAGTCTGTAATTAGTTACATTTATTGTGTTTTCAGATTCTGTGCTTCAGCTCAATCAGTTAGAAATAAATTGGAAAATATAATAATTGTTTAGGACAAAACTGTTGTTTAATTAGAGTATGTTTACGTGAATATAGACAGATCAACTAAGGCCCTGTTTACACTTGGTTTTAAGATTCATCTCAGGTGATCAGCTCACAACTGGACAGTGCTGAATGCCAGTGTGTACGACCACCAAAACACATTGAACAGCATTCATATTTTCAATCAAGATAACAACTGTACAATGCATGCTTTTTACTTCAACTTGAACAAATTAAGTAATATCAATCTGATAAATCTTTGTGCCATCAACTCAACAACCGAAATTTATTTAACATAAAAATATGTCGTTTACTTTGGATGTGCGTTTGTGTCAAGTAATCAGGTTTTAATGTTGGTTTGACAGGTCTGAACATTTGTGTAAACTCTACTCCAACACTTTGCTTCTTGGATGACTTGGGGCACAGTGAAGTGCCCAAACTTTAGCAGCTCAATAGGACACACTTAATATTTACAATATTGTGGGAAATTATTAATGACTGTCTGAAGTCTTTGACCCACATAGATCACATGCTTTGTATTTTGCCTGGTTATTATCCTGAAAACAAACAAATAAATATGTGACCGAGTCCAAATTTGGTGCCTGCTGTAAATGAGAAGCAGCGAACAGAATAAATGTAAATTGATGTGTGTGGAGGAATCAGCCGATAAGATTAGATCCACAGTTTGTTGTATTACAGTAAAAATAGAGCACACTGGGTGTTGGTTGGAGGTAGTTGCGGTGGATGAGCTGCTGGAGCCTGCAGGCAGTCCTCTGTTGCCCAGGAAACACAGATGGTGGGTGAAGGGGCGCATACAAAAGACCATAAACCTGTGGCAGCAGCTGGAGACCGAGACCACTCATTAATTCAGGTCTGTGCAGCTCCCGCTTAGTCAAAGAAGCCTCTGTTCTCATTAATACGTTCACTTCATTTTCTTTGTGTTGCAGCTTCCGTTTCCACTTTATCTGGTTTTCCCCGGACTGGACTCCCGTCAGTGCGCAGCTGTTGTCGGCACTCCCACATCTGCTCGTCTCGGGCTCGGCGGCCATGGAGAGGACGCAGCTCGGTGCATGTTAGTGCGCGGCGAGTCGGTCCAACAGGGATATCTGCCTTTAAAACAAATCGTATTTAATTTTATTACTGCGGGCACACACACGACGATTTGTAGGTTGAGCCCTGAGCATGGATGAAGAAGAGGATAAAGGACGAGCAGCAGCAGCAGCAGCAGCAGCAGCAGCAGCAGCAGGGATCTGTTCGCACCGTTTGATGCTGCCGGACAGGTGCATGTGAAACCTGGAGACCACTGGTAGGACAAACACAGCCTCTCTTTTCCCATTTGTCTTTCCCTCTTTTAAATTCAAGTTTCTGACAAATCAAACTAGTTCATGTAGATTTCTGTTGTTTGATTAGATAAACATAGACTCCTTCAGCTTCCTGCAGAGCAGGGCCTGTAGCCTGTAGAGCATCCGACAACCTTGCAGGGTGTATGAATATTAAAATATACTCATTTAGGGTACAGAACAGCTATTTCTGGTTAGTATTTAATCTCTAATCTTTAATTATTATTGTCTCCATGTGCATACAGTAGAACCTATGGGACCTACATGATCTTTAATTTCTAGATCTATACCAAAAGCTGTATTTTGCACTGATTTACCAACACAGCAATGTCAAACCTTTCCAGCCAATATGCTCTAAAGCTGTGTGTTTCTTTGATTTTTATGAGGAAAAGTATGCCACACATTACAAATGAAATCTTAAGCAAAAAACACCCACAGGTAACACCCACTACAGATATGATCTTATTCAGTGTATTTGTTTGTTTGTTTTTAGGTAACCTTGTGCTCAGTGTTGGATGGACCTGTTCATCTCCAGAGCTGCTGACATGTCACCAGTCAGGATGCTGGGAGGATCCAAATGGGACCCGCAGCAGGACAGGTTATGTGTACAGGCTGGATTATCTTTATTGAAATCACCGTGCAGGTTAATTTTCAGAGCAGATGAGTAATTTAATAGCATTACTCACTCAGTTAGGTAACTGTTATCAATGGGGCGTATCTCCAGTGTGTTATAACTTTCAGCAGTGGGTGTATTTCAATCGCACTGTTTTTCCAGAGTAAATAAAAAGCAGTCAGGAGAACTAGTGGAAATGAAAGAGCCAGTAATCCCTGAGGTATCTTGGGAGGACAGTTGGGTTGCGTCCCACTTTTCTGCTGCTTTGTGTCATGTGTTCTTCTCCAGTTACACTGATGGAAAACCAGACTGGGGCTTGACAGGACCTCATTGTACTCCTGGTGGCATCGCTCCATCGCCCTCTGCTGCAGTGGCTCACAGACTGGTACAGGATCTATTAGATTTACACCACTGTGACTTTTATTTCCCTCATATTCTCTTCAACACTCTAACACTGTGATGTGTTATGTAAGTCTAGATGAATATAAACTGCAGAGCCAATTTTTATGGACTCAATCTTGCTATTGCCCACATACAGTATGTGTCCCTGCATATTTGTGTTAATCCTCTGTGCTGGCAGAGAGTGCAGATAAATGGGGAACAGATAGTACATGGGAGATTAGTTATGTGTTAAATCACTGCCATATTTTTTGCTATATGCTACCATCTTTTCCAGGATTATGGTTGAGAGGGGGGGGGGATAAACCAACCTCATAGCAGAGACCATAGCCAAATCAGATTACCATAATCTGCCTCTCAGATTCATTTATTCAACATTATACAGGATTATTCTGGAAAAGAAAATATTTGCATGTTTGTTGGACCAGGACCGAAATTTCTTTAACGTCTTTAACGGCATGTCATGTAAAAGTGGCCGACAGGAATGTGTTCATGTTAGGAGTCAGAAAAATCACAGAATCACATGATCATTCACTGCATCTCCAATGTACTGTAAGAAGAAATTATGATGTCATTTCTCCCTCAGTGACTGAGGCGTGGTGTCGTGACTGCTGTCCTGCACCTTCAGAAGGAGAGAGTCCATGTTCCAGAGTTTCTCCACTAAGAGACAACCTTTGCTGCTTTAAGGAAAACAGATTAAACTGTGTTTTGTCGTCAATATCGCTGTGATCAGATTTAGCAAGAAGGTATTTCATGGCAGGTGCTCAAAATCATTTCTTGCAGTGTTTTTTTTCTTTCTCAGATGTATATATTTGCCTTGGCTGTGAGTAATATTCACAGAGCTTTATCCACCCCCTCTTCTTTTGCTCATCAAAAACACTGACACTGTAGCCATCGAACACCTCTCACGCTTGTTTCCTTCAGCTGCTGTGTGCAGTGACCTCTTCACTCCGTTATCCTAGTTACACTTTCTAACACTTTGATTGCTTCTTCCTGCATAAGACACTTCGCTAGGAGTGGTGCTTTACTAATGTGTCTTTTTACCAGAGTCTGCATCTATGCCAGATCCAGACATGGAAAGCTCTGATATTTTAAGGCTGTAATGGTTTAAAAAAAAAAAAAAAAAATCTGCCAAAGTGTTTGAGAACGAGGTTTTCTCACATTATGATGATGTGTAATTCACACAGTCTGTTTTTGTTTGTCTTGAAATGTGTCATACCAACTATTTTTAATGTACTACCCACAGTACACACTGTATTTTTCCCGTAGTGTGCGGTGTGTGTGTGTGTGTGTGTGTGTGTGTGTGTGTGTGTATGTGTGTGGGGGGCGTCTGTGTGAGTGCATGTGTTTCTTTGCATGTACTATATTTGTGTATGTGTTTGTGCCAGTATGTGAGCATGTGTAATAAGTCAGTCTGATCAGATGTATTTATAATGGGCCTGAAGCTGAAGCTACAAGCTGCTTTACGGTGATTTTTTTCATAGCTGCAAACTTGAAATCTATTCGTTTAGCCACTGAATGTACCAGATGAGGGTTAAAACCTTATTTACAAATGATTCTTCGCATTTGTTACAACCTCATTGCAGTACCAGTTATTCTTGTGGTTTAGATCACAAGACCATTGGAAATTAATGGTGTGCAGTTTTCTAAATGATGCCTGCTGGCATTAATTAAATTGTCTTAATGCCTACAGCCCCATCATTTAACACTTAAGTAAATGCTAATAATTATGTGTAAATAGCTTTTTACCCAAGTCTGGATTGTACTAACAGTATCTCACTAATATCTAACAGTACTAATATCTGCTAACAGCTGGAGGATTACTAACCTGTATTGAGAATGCTGATGGCTGGCATTTCTAACCCACTGACTAACCCTCTGCTTTTGCCCGCAGTCTGATGCACACACTTCTCTCGCATGATCCTGCAATCCTTCTTTAAGAAATCACCCATTTAGCTCAATTGTTCAAGAAGAAAGTCCATGAAAAAGTTACAGTGATGCCAAGAAGGGTTTCAGGACTTGGGAAGGGAAAGGTTATTAACCCCAAAGATGAAAAAAGGAGCAGACACAGCTGCTGATATTTAACTGGGTTGACCACATACGTAGTGTGAATCTTTAGAAAACTTTATGATTATGATCTGATTCCTAATCAACAGTCTTCACAGGCCAAATTCACATGATCAGAGATTGATTTCGCATCTCTGTGTGTGGCCCCTGTGTGGTCAACCTGTGCAGGTGAGTGCCTGGCTTGTTGTCACCACAGATGGTACAGAAAGACAGAAGCCAAGCAAACCTCAGCTCCTATACTAACTCCTAATGGTGTCCATACTAACAGTGGTGATGCTGTGAAGATCCACCTGTTGCTCTTACTAACATTTCTGTTTGCTGTTCTTTGATGAGCTTCAAGTCAATGAAAGCATGTCCTACGGTACCAGTGATGTTTATCAAATGACATTACATAGACGCTTTTATCCAGAATATCTTGTAGTGTGTGCTTTGTAAGCACCGGGCAGCCCTGCTAAGAACAACACTAGTTCTTATAACAGGTACATTAACAGTTACTAACCTAAAGAGCTTTTAATAGCTCTCTACAAACTAACAAACTAACCCACTAATAAACTAATAATCTAACAGAAACTAACTAGAATTACTAACTTTCTGCTCAGTGGAGGAATCAGTGAAGCACCTTGAATTTGAGGAGCTGCATCACTTATTTTGATTAATGATTGAGAGTGTGTGTGTTTGGGTGTGTGTGTGGATGTGTGGATAATTGACCGCCTGATTTTTGTTCTTATAAAAAATAATTTAATGTACTAATGCAGATTAAATTCATCACAATTTCTACATAGTTTGTCACTTACACTCATTTGGCACAACCTGAGTATTAGGATATATATGAAATACATACACATTCAACGTTTAACCTCTCTAATCATACACTGTGTGGAAGTGTCATGATGTATAGAAAATTTAATGTACACAACTGTTTTTGTACTTCATTGTTAATTTATTGTCTTTAATATTGAAATTTTCCACATAGAAATAAATCATGTTTTTAAAGTGTTGTTTCTTTTCTGAACTATTTTTATTAAAAAAAAATGCAAGTGGATACAAAGGACACTTGCAGGTATTCAAATCGTCCACAGTAACAACAGAAGTTACAGCAAAATCCTGTTCAGGGACGTATTTTCTGCATCCAACCAGAAAATTATCAGGTATTTCTATGGTGATATGAAGTAAACAGCAACAAGCTTCTTTCTCCTGATTGCTGTAATTATACTGACACATGATTACCACCACACTGTGTGTTTATAGCCTGTGACCAGCTGAGAGAAAGCTACACAGACATCCTAATGATGATCACTTTCAGCCTGATAATGGGGACTGTCACATTTCTGTGTTGGTTATTTTAAATTTTGGTTGTTTCTGAATCTCTTTGATCTAGAGTGGATTTATTAATATGTTCAAACATATTTAGAAAATTTTATTAAATGAAAATAAATCACAAAGCATGATGATTTTTAGCAACACAAATGTAAGAAATCTGTATTTTTAAAATATGCACAATTGAATACAAGTAGATCACAATGTGTCAAATCACTGTAATGCTACATGTTCCTATGTTGATGGGAGATTTTCCATGCATGCAGATTTACAGCAGGGGGCAGCAACTCATCAGGCTGGAGGAGGTTTCTCTGCTTTTTTTTTTTTTTTTTTTTTTTTTCTGATGCAGTGTAAACTCTACCACCGCCTTGTTGGCTGTTCGGCTTAAATTTACAGCAAGTGGACAAATGTTTGTGACACTGCAATGATTTTAAAGTATTAACTATTTACAGGCTACTCTAGATATCTGCAGGTAAAACTCTGCATTTCGCTTACATTTGTTTTTCAAAATAAAAGCTGAGACCCACTGATGAGCAAATGCCAGCAGTAAGCTAACATCAGCAGTGAATTCTGTGTTCTCTATTCTTGAAACAAACAGTTTTATAGATGTGCAGAACAAATCAAAGGATTGTAATTTATTTCTTTATATATGTGTAATATTTCTCTCTGAAATACTGTATAACAGATGGTTGTAATGCAACTGTCACCTGTTTTTGATTGACTGATCTTTTTCCTAGTGAGAGATGCAATTCAAAGTTTCAAAATTTAATTTCCTTGTTGGTTACATACAAGGGTCATTGGGAGTTTTTTCTCTGTATTTAGAGAAAAACTGTACCGATGCTGCAGATCGCAGTGGTGTCTCAGTCACGACCAATGTGTCCTATGTATCTATTTTATTCTGGTTTGCAGTGGACCTTCATTTCCTTACTTCTGCTTGTGTCAGACAGACAAGGCTCTGCTCTGCCCCCCATTTGAGCCCGATGTGATCCAGATGACGGGGGTTTCCAAAGGTAGGAGTAGCGGGGCCCGGGGTCTTCATGGGTCAGCTGTAATTCACCACAGAGCTGAGAGAGCAGAGTCCTAACACACACAAAACCCCTCACAGAGCATTGAGGCTCCACTTAAAGTCTTAAATATCACACAAACTCCAGTTCAAAGGCAGGTATGTTGGAATGAAAAACATTAATCGGCTTAATGATGTCCTCGAGTGAATGGTTAGTTTTGAAAACACACTAATGCTCAAGTTTACAAGGAGGCGGGTACCACAGAGACATTTGTGAACCAGAGAGAGACACACACATAGAGACCAAACATCAGTAATTTTACATTTACCTCATTGTTTTAGACTTTCTGGAGGTTGTTTTTTTCCAATCATTTATTTCCGTTTCACTCTTTCTTTGAGTAAAATAAGGAATGTCTGAGAACAGTGTGTATGTGTGATTATGTGTGCGATCCAGAAGCAGCTCTCTGTAACCAGATCCTCCATCACCGGGAGGATGTCTGCTGAAATAACAGCTCGCTGCCTCCAACGGAATTTGTCTGTAAGCTGTAAAAGATGGTGAGGAAGAAGAAGAAGAAGAAGAAGTGAGCTTGGAAAGTGCTTCTCTCTGTGGCGCTGTAATCAGTAGTGCTCTGCCCTGCAGAGTTTAAAATAGTAAATCCGCTCAAAGACAGTTCAAGGGCTGAATAGAGATTGCTTTCCCTGCAAGTATGTGTTTGCATGTGTCTCTGCTTTTATAGTTTGGATAAAGACATGGGAATCGGGTTATAATACTGTTGACATTTTCTGTTGTGAGGGTGCAAGTCTTATTTGGGCCTGCTGTGTATGCAGTGTTGTCAGAGGTATTTTTAAAGCTTAAACCATATGCACTGTCTATACAAATACGTGTGTAAATACATGTGTAATTCAATGGTAAGTTCCTATTTGAAAAGGTAGCTACTGTTTACCACTGGGAAGAGAGAGGCAGCACCAGACAAATCACTCACTCACTCTCACACACACACACACACACACACCTCCTTACAAAATGTCAGCTGCAAGCACCATAACAACTCTGAAACAACCCTCGCAAAAGTGCTCATCTAATTGCCTGAGCTGTGTTTTACAAAACATGTACTGTAGGTGTTCAGGACTTTGTTGCATATTGTGAAGTGTGATAATGGAAAAAGAAAAAAAAAAAAATCAGTTATTTAGCAAGACTTAATTGTAACTTGTAGTTACATATTTCCCCATGTTTTATAAAGTTAGCTCTCTGCAGTCTGCTAAGTGTCCAGTACAGAGAGAACTCAGAGCTCATGGCTGACACTTGTATTATTTTGGGCCCCAATACAACTATTGGAGAGCTGGAATAGAAGATGAGAGTGGTAAAATTTGGGTCAGGGGTTGTGGGTCTTTAAATGTACAATAGAGGCTTTAACACAAGGGCAGGGGGAGTTCAGGAAAATTGTTTGCAGACTTTTAAAACACTTGAAATGTAGCTAATCTGTATGAACAGGGAGATCTCTGTTTTAACTAGAGTGCAAGTTCCTAGGACCAACAAAACACTGGAGGACTAACGGGACTCTTTGTCTGCAGAAACATAAATAACTTTATATTAAATACAATGTGGTTTATTGGGGAAAATCTGAAAGCATTGTTCTGCTTTCTGTCAATGCAAAAGTTGGATGCAAACATTGTCTGGAGCAGTGTGTAACAGCACAGACACTTTCTCCTCCACTTTTTCCGACTCTGAGCATTTAAGTCGTCTTCCATTAAGTTATTCAACACATGATCTGCTTCCATTAAACTATTTGACACATGATCTGCTTGGTCACACCATTTCCTCCTCCCTTCTGCGTCCTTCTTCCAAACACTAAGTCCTGTTAATAGTGTGAAAATGGTGATATTAAGTCAGAGACCTGGTGCTTCCTAAATGTCTTTCTTTTCCCTGCCTGCAGCCAACATTCAGAAACTAGATAAGCGGGCAGTCGGAGAGGGCCAATCTGTCCTGCTGGCTGCTGAATGATGGACAGTAATTAAAAGTTAGCTAATAACCTCTTCACACCTGACATTTCAACAGGGAGGTCCTGGACACCATTATCTACATATAGATTAAACAGCGTAATTGGCAGAGAGATAGGGTTAGGAGGATCGCGAAAGAAAAAGGAGAAAAAAAAAGGCCAGGCCATCGCCAAACCATTAAGCAGAATATCTGAGTGACACTCTGATTTTGCTCCTCCTGTTAATGCGACAGGAATTGAGCTGAACTAAAATGCTAAATGAATGAAGCCTATCTCCGCGTGGTTATTACCGGGGCAAACATCGGCCATGGAAAATAGCTTTAATTTCATAATAATTGCTGGATGGACGTGACTCGTTAGAGACACAATATGAGAGTGAAAAGAGAGGGAGACAGAGGTGGGAGGAAGGGACGAGGGGAGGACGGAGGAAACTCTTCTCCTTAGGGTGAACACTGTTAGTTGAGCTGCACCACTTGTGCTCCCACGCGCTACCGCTCACACAAATTCATCGATAAGTGATAGTGCAGACTGATGAGGGGAAAATGGTTTGAATTAGTGGCACTGTTAAATATGAAATACTTCATTTAAAAGCATTACTGAATGAGTTTCGACACAATTTAGGAGATTCAGTTTCCTTTGGTGTGTATTGAACAATAATCACACATCCATTATATAATAAAATGTGCAATTTCTGATGATTTCGCTAATGAATGTGATATTTAGTTTAAAAACAACCCACTTGTAGGTAAAATTGTGTATTTCTGTTTCTCCCACAAGGCTTTTAGTCAATTTATTTAGTGTTTTGCCACATTCAGAAAACTGTTTGACATTTAGGGAAAAACACAAATACATAAAATTGATATCACTCTCATATCTTTGTGTAAAATAAATATGAAGCTACAGCAGCCGGTAGTTTAGCTTATGCTGGGCTAAACAACATGAGGGGAGAGAAAAATGTCTCGATGGCTCATTAAACACTAATCATATCATATATTGTTAGTTTCAGAGTCTTGTCGTTACACCAAGGTTGCTAGGCGACCAGCAGTGACTCCTAAAAGTAACAGCCAAGTGTCCAGCACAAGCGACGACTACCAGCTTGAGGCAACAATCCCTGGCACATTTACCAAGTATCAGCTTCTCTCTACTGAGTCAGTGTTTTTCCAACTAGTCATTATGGTCTCTGGCAAAACTCCAAGTGACTTTTGAAGCTTCTGTTTAAAGGATAAACTGTGATTTTTTTCTTGCATCTCTACTGTTAAGGAATTACTTTCAAGACCCTCACAGGCCTTCGGTAAGTTTAAAGTTTCAGTTTCATTACGGAGTCAGTGTTGGTTTGAAACTGGTCCCGGCTCCAAATGGAAAAGATGGCGGCAACTTTGATGAGCTGCAACTCTGGGCTTCAAACCAGCTTCAGAAAAGATGACCATCATTGTAATCTATGGTTCAACACAAAAAAGATGCAACATGTCATTTTTAAGTTGAATTGTTTTATGGAGAAAAAAAATAAAAGGAAACACATTAAAGTAATATGTTAAAAGCACTCAGAGAGCATGAGTCTCCACCGAGGTGTAATCCCTGTCACCACTCTGAGTGTAGACATCATCCTGCAGGTGTGCACAGATTTCATTAAACTCCATTAAAGTTCTGCTGTTTTCAGTCTCTTATGTACTGCTTCCTTCTTCTTCTTCTTCTTCTTCTTCTTCTTCTTCTCCTCCTGCTCCTCCACCTTCTTCTTCTCTGGTTCAATGAGGCAGTTGTGGTGTTTTTGATGCCACCTACTAGTTCTCTTTGTTAAACACTCACCCACTGTAAGGGATAGACATTTGTGGATTTATGTTTTGTAATAATTTGTCATCCCCCCCCCAAAAAAGTAGGTTTTTCTGTAAATAAACCAACAAACCAACACAGGCCAAAACATGACCCCTTTGGTAGAGATAATTTCTGTTTCTTCCAGTCATGTTAAGATACACTCCCATACAGTGGTATTGATCTATTCATCTAAGTCTCAGAAAAAAAATCTGCAGAAGCGACTGAAAACTATTCCAAAACAAAAATGGCATTAGCCAAAAACTGAAATACATCTTGCTCACTAGGATGAGTGTGACAGATGAAAAGCTGTAAACACTAACATTTCCCAGAAGCAGTGAAAGGAAGTCTGTCCACACCTCAGCCCCAAAGCCTTGATGTGCTGTTGCAACTCTCCTCATCTGTGTTAAGTAAAAAGTGGTGTAAAACTGTAACTGAGAAGAACCAGCTAAAAAACAGCCATCTGCCATGAAAACGGCCTTATTTGCTTCCTCCAAAATAAATCAGGTTGACAGTGAAGAGTAATGACAAAAGCATGCAGGTCCATGCTGACACTTGACTGCCCTAAAGCTACCAAACAGTTAATGTTACCTTCAGATCTGCCAGGTCACTGCTCTCTGCTTTTCTGACTGTTATTCTTATTTAGGGATGAATGTAAATACTCACAAGCTATAGGGGGTAATTTAATCCAATTTTAAACAGCTTTTGATTGTTGAACTTATTTTCCCTGCCTCACTACTTGATGCAATAGCTTTTATCCATTTGTTCTTGTCATTTTTCTGCATGATCCATTCATTGAGGGATAAGTCTTCATGAAACTTGCCTTTATGAGCAGACGATGGTCATAATGAATTAATCAAAGCATATTTATTGGCTGAGAGGTCATTACTGTTGAATGCATGCAGAGATATTCTAAGTAAGGTGATTGACAACATTGAGTGCATTGAGTGTCTTCTACAATCAACAGAAGACAAGACAAAGTGATAGCCTATTTAATTTTTCAGATTCCTGTTGTGATGGTCAGTCTTTGCAGACCACAGTGAACTGATGGACTCCTGTTGGAAGATGTTTTCTTGAGACTGAGAATGTCTTAAGCACCTGATCAGAGAAAATCACAGAAGCAAATACAATATGTCTCCATGCATTGCATCTCAAAGTCATCTCTTTTTGAGGGTCTTCCTGTTATGTTATGTGCAGATAATGAACTCTTCTCTGTACATGTATTGCTGCAGACAGAAAGTAAAGGAAGAAAAAAATTCCCTCACAGAGATGCTAAAATGTTACATATACATTTTTTTTTAAATAATTGGAATTTAACAGATTATGAATTGAATTTATATTTACTGTGAGTAATCTTCACATTACAGAGTGATAGGCTAAAGTATTAGTGCAGTTTGAAATTTACACTGAGAGCTGTTACAACTTTTTCCCAGCGGTTGTGTTGGAGTGAGACTCTGCACCACTAGATGTCCCTCTTGCTTTAGTCTAGAGGCCTCAGCGTTGCGATTGGAGTGTGTATCAGAGCCATCTGTCCATGACTTGTCTCTCCAGACCCTGGGTTCATCCATCATGTCCAGAGGTGCTAGTCTCTTTAAAATCAAACAAGAAAACATTTCTTTATTCCCCGCTCGCTTCTTACACTCTTTCCTCTTTCCTTTCCCATTCTCCACGTTTCTCTTCCCGTCTCGTTCCCTCCGTCTGTCTCTTTCCGTCCTCCTGCCTTCGATACAAGGATCACTTTACTGTTTATACAAGGGGATTGGTGTTGTTAACAGGTGTAGGGTAATGGGATACCTATACTGGCAGGCGAGCACAGAGAGGGTCGCACCCCTCCTCTTCCTCACGCTCACACTCACACCAGCGATACTCTTCTGATGGATTGCACCCACCATTCATCTAAATTATGTCACTGGCAATGAGCTATCAGTTCAATCTGGCCCAAACGAAGCACAGGGTTTGTTTCTGTTGACACTTCCTCAGCACTCACTTCTCCTCCTGATTACTGTCAGGGTCTGTAGGAGTGACGCAGCTCGGCTGGGGCTGGGTTTTCACTCTGCCGCACAGCGCTTGTGTGTGTGGCCCTATTTTCACTGCCACTTTAAAGGTGTTATCAGGAAGAGGATTTCACATTCATCAACTACAGATTGCGGTTACATGAATCCCGATTGCTGTAAATTTAGTACCCATTACGTGAAACTTTACTCAAGGTGCAAATTACCTCACCTTTATCATAAAAATAGGTTTTACTATAAAGGTCAGCCAACTAGAATTGTACGCTGATTTCCAAAGTTAATCACAGCAGAGAGATCAGTCCTGTATGACATAAAAGTTCAAATAGGCTATTATGACTGTGTAAACAGAAAAGTGCGCCGTTACTCCAGCCATTTTAATCCAGCCCAGCCATGTTGGATCCCGTGTTTGTCTTCTCTCCCAGCCCTCTCCGAGCACCCCCTCCTCCGCCTTGTGTTTAATTCCTTTTTCTCCTGGCGTCCCTTAGAAATACTCCCAGCTGCATAACAGATGTTGAATACTTCTTTCTTTCTTTCTTTCTTTCTTTCTTTCTTCTACACCTTCACAGCCGTGATTGTGACTGAATTCATAATTCTGTCCATACACGAGACACCAGCTAACCTAGGATGTCCATTCAGGCCGTAACATCATGTACATTTATCACAGCGCTCCTTTCTTTCCCATTTTATTTTACTCCATCTTCCCCTCAAATTTGCAGAACGCCTTAAGGAATACCGCCCTCCTCCAGTCGGTGCTTTTGGCGAGACGGGTGACAGGGGACCCCAGAGAAAGTGAAAGGACCCACAGTGCATGCGTTACAAAAAAATCTCTACTTCTTCCCTCTCATTGAGAAATATTATTTCAAATAGAGAGTTTGAGTCATTAAGCAAACTCCTGAAGCTGTTAGTTTGACCATTGTAGTTCATTCATTCAAATACGTGAGGTAAAAACCTTCCTCCTCGTCTCATTGAAAGACGTCTTCTAGCAGGGCGTGGAGAATAACAACAAAAGGAGAATTTGAGAAAGAAAAAAAAATTAAGACAGGGCAGGGTTTTGCGATTCGCTGGTTAATTGAGCCTATCTAACATGTTGTTAGCTTGTTATTTCAGATAAATAACCCAATAAATGTTCCCCAGATTACATTATTACAGTTGTAAAATGCACCCAGGGAATCAGTTCCTCTATATAAAAATCGTGCCTCCCCCATACTCATTGTTTTTTATTGAGTTCTTCACCCACAGGAGCCAAATATAGAGCCAAAGCTGTGATAGAAATAATGTGCAATACTTAGTTGTGAATCTACACTCCCAAACATTTTAAAATGCACATTTTACCCATGCCTGACAGCGAGTTCACAAGACTTACAAAAGAAAGCCCTTTCACAACATTTGCGTCATTCCTTTGATGTCTAGACATTATATGTTTTTCTTTTCTTTTCCTTTTTTTTCCCTTTTTCTTTTTTTATCTGAGAAACTAAAAACCCAACATCTGACGGGCAAGTATGTCATCTCCTAAGAGAGAGGTACTTGACTGAAGTCACTGTGTAGACAGTACAAAGCTTCCAGATTGGTCCATATTCATGAAGGTGTAGCTATTACTGACATATTTTCTTATGGGAACAAATCACCAGTAGGGTGTGAAGATGCTGCAGTGTAGACTACAGTCTCTGGAGCTTTGTCAGTCCACTTTCTGTGTTGTGGCTGTCGTCTGGGGAAGTTCCCATGGACAGGACAGTGTGTGGCCCCCTCCTTCATGAGAACCACGGGGTGGATGGTTAGAAAAGAAGCAGGACTGACTGAGCAGAGGTCTGGCTGACAAGAGGTGAGATGTGTGGTGGAGATCAAGGTTTAAAAGCAGAAGAAAATCTGAGTTAAAGACACAAAATGAGAGAGCATCTGTTGTGTTCTGTGGACTCAGCAGTCTGGGTTTGACCCCCACTGTTTTGGGGTCCATGTGGACGCTGATGATTTACTTTAAAGTCGGGTAAAAAAGTCAAATTCTGACCTGTGATAAGCAGACAAAGCATCTTTCTTGTACTGAATTAAACAGACAATTTTTGCTTTGGTTCATGTAGCTGTAAAAACTACAAATGGTCACAGCGTTACAACAAATGTGTTACATCAGAAAACCTCCAGAGAGGAGGCACACATTCCTGGAAAAAACTGTTTTAGATCTTTTAGATTACTCCTGCATTACAGAGCCATTGTGTATAAACACTTTTCATTTTTAGGTGAAAAAAAAAAACTTTTTGCACATTTTGCACAAGCTGAAAATATTTTTCATTATGTGATTAATGCACAGACATTATCAATTTGAAGTGTTTGCTGACCACTTAAAAACCCACGACCTTAACAATGCTATTGATCAGTTCCAGTGATTGTGTTTGTTGACACCTTTTCTCTCTGTGCTAATGTTCCTGCTCCTGCAGGATGACATTGAACATGTGCCGGGTTGCGCACACATGGGAGTGAGGGTTAGCAACAAGTCAATAACCAAAACACAGCAGAGCGGTGAAGGTTACAGAGGTGTTGTATGCACGTAGACTACTAAATGTGTGTCTACCTGTGAGTGCTTGCATGGCAAAGGCTTCTGTAGTCTGTTACGAGGCCTAGGTATTCCTCCTCTACCTCATTAGTGCTGATTTACGCCACAGCTAGGTGAAAGAAGGCAGGATGGACCTCCCACCTCCCCCCCCACCATTTACACACACACACACATACACACACACACACGAACACTGGCCTGCAACCCCCCCGCCTCTCTTTTTCTCTCTCGCTTTCCCTATCTCTCTTTCCTTCTCATTCTCCTGCCGCGCACAGACAATGGGGCCCTGGAGAATACCGGCTTGTGCTGAATTATTCAAATCAGCAGTGGCAGCAAGCCGGAGAGCAAAGGAGAGAGGCAAGGAGGTAGAGGAGAGAGAGTGGGAGAGAGAGAGAGCTAAAAAAAAAAAAG
>OOFC01012472.1:23736-42395 GCA_900323345.1 Pseudochromis fuscus
AAAAAAAAAAAAGAGAGAGAATGCAGGATGATGGGAAGAGGATTTGGAGGGAGAGAGAAACAGACAGAGATAGAAGGAGAGAGAAAGGCATCGTAGAAGTGGTGAATCTCTTGTCTCTGCATGCAAATAGCCTCTCGCTCCTCTCTCCCTCTCTCTCCCTCTCTATGAGTCACCCCCTGCCCTTCACTGCTTCATTAATACACATCTGTACCCTCCCCTCCACCTCCTTGCTCTGCTCACTCCTTATAGTGAGGAGGAAGAGAAAAACAGAGGAGTGTGGGGGGGAGAGGTGGTAGTGGGGGGGTGGTGGTGGAGAGGGTGGGAGGCGGGTAGGAGCTCGACAGCAGCAGCAGCACGCTGTTGGCAGGAGGAGAATGCGCCGGTAATTAGCCAGCACCGGTACAAACGAAAAAATCCAGGAAGGAGAGAGGAGAAGAGTAGGAAAGGAAAAAAGAGCAAAGCTCTGAAAACAAGCCTCCTGCCAGGCTGAACTCCCCAGAGGCAAGACCTGGACATGACGGTGTGCAGTCTGGGAACAAAGGAAGGAGAGGAGAGCTGGGGAAAAGATGGGAGGCTGAAGAGTAGGCCCATGACAGCACCCGCAGAGATGGAGAATCTGATTGTGTGTGTATGTGTGTGTGTGTGCGGGTGTGTAGGTATTATTTTCTTGTGATTGTGTATGCCTCACAGTGAAGGATGCCTTTAGATGTACAGATACAAGATTCATCACCAGAATGTCTCCCTCAGACTGGAGAACAACACTGATGTTTATTTGCCTTAAATTCAAAATAATCTTCCTCAGAATTACGAGGCTATTCTTCTGGCTCCACATATTTCCTCTCGTGGTGATTGGTTGTCGAAATCTGCTTCCACAGCTTAAGATGTTTAGTTCAAAAAGCTAACAAAGGCCAAGGTTTACGTCTGCTTCTAGTCGAAAACACGAGATAACAACAACAGCAACAATAGATAAAATTGAACTTAATTGTGTTATTGTGCTGTTCCTACATTCACTTTTATTAGCAGGTTCAATCATGACTCAGCTAATCACTCTATTTATCCTAACACACAACACACAGTTTTATCCTCAGTAGTGCCAAAATAGCAGATGGAAACCTCTGGGGTCATAAAGGTGTGATTTTCCTTAATAACGTGACATAAAAGAGGCCCCTCATCGCCAGGTGTCATTGAAGGTTAATGAACTTAAGTCTAATGAAGAGACTCTGACCTGTCCTTACTAATTAACTAAGAGCCTCTAAATTTTGCCGCTGTGTTTTTTTTTTATAGAGAGCTTCAGAAGCAAATGTGGAGACTTGTGTGTGTGTGTGTGTGTGTATTAGAGAGAGAGAGAGACAGAGAACTTGACCCTTAAGTCCTTTACTAGCCTCATTAGTGAGAGGACTTGGTTCATTAAATGATGTGAGTGAGGGGTGTGGGCTGAGCACAGATCGCACACTGAGAGGCTGTCCCGATGTTTTACTTCAATTAATTTAGTTTTTTGCAGAAGAAGAAAATGAGATGTGGTTTGAACAATAGTATTTTTTATTCTCGCACAGCTGCACTATGTGAAGCAGGAGCTCACACGCTGGGTGAAGACTCTTTGTCAGACTCACCCGAGTGAAACATGGATGTATATAAATGTCTCTGCAGGTATGCAAGAAGGACGCTGGTCATATAGTCTTATAGGAGGCCAATGTGTACACGTCCAACATCTCAACAATGTGGTTTGCAGCCCCATAAGAAAATATAGCACTCAGAGAGCACAAACCTCTGCCAAGGTATAACTCGTGTCTGATCACAAACAACTTGGCTCAGATTTTAAACATTATCATCCTGCATGTGTGTAGATTTAACAAAATCTATTCAAATGGGACAAAGTTACCTGCCTCCTTCTTCCTCTTCAGCTCGGAGACACAGGATCCCATCTTCTGATCTTACCCAAACTTGAATCATTTGTTCCCTGACTAATATCCTCTCTTATAACATAAGCTTAAAATACTGAAGCCATATGTTACAGCTACTAGTCATCTGGGTGGACACATTTCCCATTTGAGGGAAGGCTAGTCGCTACAAGACACACTGTCACTGCGCCTCTGGCTGGAAAATATCTTAGCTCTGTTATATAACCATTAAATGTTAAACCTACAGTGCAAGATTAGATTTGTTTAACATGTACAGGAAGTTAAGCAACATGTCCCTTAACATTCGAGAGGACTCTGTTTACAGTTATGTTTCTATTTCACTGAGAAAGTGGAAGCTGGTGAGGGATGTAAACTAGCTTCTACTTGGAAAAAAGAAAAAGTTGTAGTATAAGCTGAGCAACTGTTTTTATTACATGACTTCAAACATTGCCCAGGGTAATGTATGGATCTGAAGTCTATCTATCTATCTATCTATCTATCTATCTATCTATCTATCTATCTATCTATCTATCTATCTATCTAATAATACAATGTAATTTCTGCTCACAGATGTTTTTGATTAATACACGTGTTAGCTAAATCTGCAGCTATGAACTGCATTTTATACAAGCAGCATAAAAACTATAGGACAAGAAGTGTAGAAATCAAGGTACCACATGTACAGTATGTCAAAAATCACAGTTTAAAGACACCGACTAAGTTCAGCTATGGACCTTCCTTGCAATCATTGATGTGAGGTAGCCTCTCATGACTTGGCTCTGGATCGATGCGTCCTCCTGTGTCTGAGGGCGTCAGGCCTGTCCAGCCGTGTGGAACCCCGGGAGAGCCTGGCCGTGGTTTGACATGCTTCATGCTTCCTTCCAGCACAGCAGCAACCAGCCAGCCAGCCAGCCTGCCTGGCCAGTCTCACCGTACACCGCTTGGACTGTCAGCCCAGTGTGCTCTACTGGGAGCTGGGCTTGGCAGTGCTGGTTACAGGGCTCAGATGGACTGCTGATGGGGCCTTCTGCCCAGCAGCCCCATGAGGGCAGGTAGAAAGGGTGAGGGAGACAGGTGTGTTTATGTTCCACTTGTTGCCCCCCCTCCCTCCAACTTCCTCACCCCCTCTCCTCCCAACACCACAGAGGCCAGGACAGATGCCCATGCCATTGATTTTTTTCAGAAGACAGAGAGGAAGAATCAGACAAAGGAAAATTGTGCACATACTGTAGGTTGGAGGCAAAGCAGGGAAAATGTGATGTGATGGTTTGAAAATTGATCTAATAAAATCTGCCCAATAAAAATCAATAGAGGAGTCCTGTAGGAAGCAGTTTGTGACAAAGGCTCCCCCTCTGTACACAGGTCTCTGCATATGATTTTCTTTTGCTAACATATTCCCAGCCTAAGGCAAAAAACACATTTTGAAGAAATCCATTTTTCTCACTGCTCCCTGGGCAGTTTTGAGTGGTCCCCTTTCAGTCATCAGAGCCTTTTTGAAAATTATATGAATATTACACCACGCTCTCGGAGCAAGCATTATGCAGAGTGTCTTGGTTGACGACTGAAGCGAAGTCAGGTCGTTTGGCTCAGCAGGTTGCAAGGCTTTGAGTAATCAGGGTTTGGGGATTCTAATTAGGACAATTAAGTCCTAATTACAATGTAAACACATACTGCTGCCAAAACCATAGACCCCTAGAGTGAGGCCTTTGTACCGTAACCTCCCATTCTGCTCCGCTGTCTAAAGAACAGCACGGCCCCCATACTGTACAGTCCCATCATGAAAAGAATCAAATTGCTATAAAGTGAAAGCAAAAAACTACACATCAAAAATACATTTACTCTTTAGTCAGTTAATATTTTTATTATTATGACTCAGTCTAGCAGTGTTCTCTACATTATATGAGTTATTGACATGTTCATTTGTGCTGACACATGTCCATGCTTGAGTCTTGCTTTTAAAATGTGAGCAATTCAAGTCATTTTAAATGTACCAGTTTGTTAGATTTTCACGGTGTTCATGGTTTATTTAGTTAAAAGATCACTCCATCAGATTACTGCAGCACTGGACACTCCCTTCACTGCCTACATTACCCACATTGCAGCTTGATCTTACACTAGCAGCAGCCAAAGTAGCCTCAAGCTATTAGCCTGGAGCAGAGATGAGGAGCGGACTACAGAGGTGCAGGAAGCTTGCATGTTTTTAACCCCACACCATTACACCTTTTCCCTTTCAAATTTGTTTTTCCACATGTGCAGTAGTACTCCAAAAGTCCTGTAAAGCAGTGTTTCCCAACCCTGGTCCTCGGGGAACACTATCCTGCATGTTTTAGATGCTTCCCTCTTCAAACACACCTGATTCAAGTGATCACATCGTTATCAGGCTTCTGCAGAGGTTGATGATGAGCTGGTCATTTGAATCAGGTGTGTTGGAAGAGGGACACATCTAAAACATGCAGGATAGTGTTCCCTGAGGACCAGGGTTGGGAAACACTGCTGTAAACTGACTTGAGTGTTGAAAGTTTAATTTTAAAATAGATAGATATTTAACAAAATATTTTGCTCTGCTTATGCCAATTCAAAGTTTATGCAATCCACATAAATTTTATCACCTGGCATCAATTTTGTGAACCCTGTGCAAATATCTTTGTGAGACTCAAAGTTTGAGCCTCTAACACGAGCATGCTGACACACTGGAAAGGTAAACTAGATGCTTGTTTTGTGCACTATATGTTTGCACAATGCTCCACATTCTATATAGGAGCTTTTCTTCTTGGTGTCTGGGGTCCAGTGTCAAGTTTTCTAGTATAGATGAGGGGGATGTGTCTGTGTATGTGTACTGCATACAGTTGCAGTATGTACAAAAGCATGTGTGTATGCACTCCCCCTCCTGGATTATACAGAAACCATGAATTGGCCTTTGCAGCCAGCCACATTTTTCAGTGACCCGTCTCACGCGTGTCTGACAGAACAGATAAGCTGCCATTTTTGTCAGTCCAGCTGTCTGCACAGGCAGTGCAGCGGTCTGTATTTTACTTGTGCTATATGCCCGGAAATGCAACCCGAAGCATATTTTTAGTGCATTCATGCACAACACTGCTGTGCGAACATGCATAGCTTTTGTTTTTCTTCCAGTATTTGAGCTGCATAGATGTAAGATAAACAACCAGTAAACAAGTAAAAGGTAAAACAGTTAGATAACCAAAACGAATAACAAGTAACAATAATTATTATATACACTACATATATTTACTGAATAGTTAAGTAGTGACTTGAGGTCAAAGGTGGATGGTTTGGGCTTTTGCAGAGATTCCCATGTATGAGGTGCATAAGTGTCCAGTTTTTAAGATGAGCTTTGTATGAATTGTCTGGATTCACACATGTATATATCTGTATATGAATATAAATAAGTTTTTAGTGTGTGTGATTGTGCATACAAATATAGATAAGAATATAGCACAGCGCCTGAGCCAAACAGTGAAACAGCATGACAAATCTGTACCTGGTTAAATTTGAAAGTTACTCATGTGAAAACAAATTTTTAATCACACCATCCGATCAAATCAAACTTTTAGCAACAATGCAAAAATAAACAAAAAAAAAAAAACCCTGTCAACTCAAGTGATGACAGTAGCAGAAGCAGCTATTTAAAACGGAGGGGAAATAAACAGACAGAAGCAGCAGACAGGACAGAGCTGGTTGTTCTCCCATCAGCTCTGGGAAAGTCGAAGATGAGAAACATAAAGCGAAGACTCTCCTTGGGGAGAGAGCAGAAAGGTGACAGGGTGTCAGGGTGCTGTCACCCCTCAGGATTTCTACAGTAAGGAAAAGAAAGTGGTTTGCAGAGGTCAAAGAACCACCATGGCCTATTGTACCTTTGAGAAAAAATATGCTCAGATGTTTTTTGTTTTAGCTTTTTTTCTCTAACTTTAATAAGCCACTGATTTCCCTCCCTTCATCTCCTCTGCCTGTCCTTTTTGGCAGTAAATCCCTCTGAATGTAATTGGCAGGGAGCCTCGGTATGATGAGGCCGTGAACTGTACTTAGTCCCTGCTGTCCAGATTCTTTCATACAAACTAATTCTATGGACTTCATGTGACATATTTGAAGCAAAGTAATGAAACTTTTTATTCTAGATGAACTGACACTTCTATATTTTCAATGACACTAGAGGTGGAGGTCTGTGAGATGTGCTTTTACTTTTGTTGAGGATTTATCATACTGGTTTTCAGCGAGCTGTGCCTCCCCACCCAGCACACCTCCAGTAACACATAAGCACCCTAATTGTCATGCCACTTCCAATTACACATGTCATTCCTCATGCCACGCTCCCATGGCCCTGTGCCTGGCCAGCAGGTGAGGATAGGGCAAGGTGTCAGAGTTTCCACGTATGGATGTCACTCCAGCTTTTGTGCTAAATGAACCATAATCTGTTTTAGGTAGAATTTTACCTTACAAGAGATAAATTCTTATAAATTCCAGACATCTACATGAGCATATTATCCATCCATTACAGCTCTCTGACTTCCTAAAGATGGTCTCCAAACATGAGGATGTTTAGTCAAGCACCAAGTTACCAAATGTCTTTATCAGCTTTTAGAAGTAGATTATTATTTATTATTATTATTATTATTATTATTATCTTAATTGAGTTTTGAATGCAACTTCACAAATATTACATTTGCCAAGGTTTTAAAAATGAAAAACAGAATCTGTGGGTTCTCAGCCTCTAGGAAAATACAGTAGACGAGGAATACATTTGAACTGCTTGATATTAGACAGCTTTTGTTCTGTCTCATTAACTTGGCAAATGTAATCTAGGACTCCGAAAGTCATCCCTTTGAGTGCATACACCCTCCATGATGGTATTTCCCAGGTACACTCCTTCCTCTCTGAGAATAGCTGGACTTGACAACTCCTCCAACCCAACCTGCCACCACTTGGACAAAGCAGAAACTATATTCAGCAAATGAGGCAGGGAACGGAGGCCATGGTTGACTGGTCCTAAGGTGAAGGCAAAGGCTGTGTCTGAGGGAGCGGGAAGAGGAACCTGAAAGCCTTTAAAAATGAGGCTGTTTCACAGCCAGGGTGATCTCACTTCCTGCTGGGCAGGTCTTGTGGAGTGACCTGTGATGCTGTTGTTGAGAGACTGGCCTGAAGCCAGTGAAGGAACAGACGTACATACACCCATTAATCACTGAGAGACAGAGGGAGAGCGACAGAGGATAAAATACCTCAAACCTTTTTATTTCCACAAGCTATTTCAATATTGCCCATGACAAAAATACAGGGGGAGATTTAACCTGACCAACCAGTCAAAATCTTAAATCATTTTTACAGTGTTGCCTGTGTGTAACTGCTGGGTGTTTTCTGGTGGTTTGGAGACTAGTGAGACAGATTTGTGAAGAAAGATTACAGTTAACTGCTGCAGTAGCAATTATTACAGAGCCTGTTCAATTCCCAACTTGTTCATTAGCACTGAATGAAACACATTATCAATCTGTCATATTAAGAATATACTGGCTTTCTGTGGCAGGAATGTAAAATACATTGAAGCAAACAGGTCCTTCCACCATGTGACTCCTGTCAGTCTCCCTGACGTTAGCCAATCAGAAGAAGGTGAGCTCTGGAAGAGTCCATCTCACACAGAGGAGGAAATAAGGGACTGACTGAATAGATTAAATGACTTATAAGCTAAATAAGGACTTTTTGGATAATAAGTACATTTTCCTGGTGGGTAACATATGTTAAACAATAGTGGTTTATTTGTAATTAAAACAAGAAGTGGGTACTTAGCGTGAGTTAGCAAAAACAAGTCAGTTTGATGCTGCAATCATCCCCAGGCAGCAGAAGGAAGCAATATGTGTTCTGTCCAAAGATGCCATCAGAAAATGGGCATTATATGATTGTGTGGTCATGTGGTTAATGTTTTTTTTGCCTTATGTGTTTCAATTTGTGTTTGATTTTTAAATGAGTGCATGTGGCAGAAACTGGATCTGGTATGAATTCTGAAAAGAGGGAGGGCTTAAAGTATACACAATGACATTTTTATTCAAACAAAAGAGAGATGGTCTGTATTTTATTAGACAGAAACAAAAAAGGTTACATTGGTTTTAGATTTGTTACATCTTAATGGCTACAGACTTTGAAAGAAGGGCGATTATCTGCAGTCATGTTGATTTGGTTTAGCAACTTTGATCAGCCTCAGGGTTTCAGACCTTTTGTACAAAGTGTGTTGATTTAAATCCTTCTTAGAAAGTTTCTGTTTAATTCAATATACAGTAATGCTGTAACATGACTGGTCTGCCAATTCCCCCGCAGCTGGACATAAACTTTTATCCATCTGAATAATCGTCTATGAAACATGGTTCATAAAACAAATTGTCATTATAAAGGACATAAAGACATTTTGTGAGTAGCAGATAGATTGAGAGTGAGAGATAGTTGAAAAGGAGGAGATGTTGTGTGCAAAGCCTTTTCCTGTGCTGCTTCCTCTTTTATGGTTTGACCTTTCTCTTAATTGGCTGCCATGTCTTTAAGCTGAGATTCTGTTGGTCTCTCAGCCAAGTAATTTCTCCCCTTCTTCTAGCTAAAGCGTCTCCCTCTGACCCATAAATTGGAAGTACTTTAACCTTTCCTGAGTGTTCACTTTATAGAGCTCTTTTTATTCTTTTATTATGCAGATTAGATGAATTTTCAGATTTAAAACACAGATTCGTATCAGTCACACCTGCTGTTTATTAAATCCTTTTTCTTCTCAAATTTGTGCAGTAAAACCAAATTTTAAAGAGAGCATATAATAAATGACAAAATGATGTTAACTCACTCAATTCCATTAATCACATTTAATATAAAGAAGCACGTCTGTATTCAGGGGCGCCATATAACTTAGGGCAATTATGATTTTGCTATCTGGGTTGTGATTTTTTTTTCTTTCAAATATAGTTAGAAAATGATCAAAAACAACCTCTTTGTTTTTTACTGTTAAAGTTAAATATCCACATTGACCAAAAAGGAAATATCCATATTGACTGACCACCCCCCTGTATCTGCACGAAATGGTTTGGTCCTGCCTTAGCGCACTCACCCTGACGTTCTTAGTAGCAGTCAGTAGTTGCGCCAGAGCGCTACAGTGCTGGAAACAGTCCTTAAATAAAATCCAGCTTTTTAAACAGGAAAGAGAGAAGAGAGGCAAAAGAAAGTTGTCAATATGTGACCCAGTGTTTCTCCAACAAAGGTGGGTAGCTTAACTACAGTCTGTGAGATGTAGAAATTAACCTGTTAGCTTAATGTCCATAGTGAAATAAGCTAGCTACAGACTAGTGTTAGCCCCCATCTCACTCCTTTTTAACCAACATTTAATCAGTGCAGGTGAATGTTTAGTAAGATATTCATATTAAATCAGTTGTCCCTGCTCCTTTAGTGGTAACAACAGATGAGTCAGCAGCTGCCCTGTCTCCCCATAACTTTTCCCTGTCCCATTGAAGAAGGTGAGCAGCACTGTGTTCAATCACACGTCAGTTAGCATCATGGCAGGGAGTCTTTGGATTCTCTCTCTCTCACTTCCTCTTTTTACCATTTCAAAAAAGAAAACAATTGTTTTTGTTATATTACAATAAAAGTTGCATTGAGACTGTAATAGACAGACTTTAGCACAGTTTTTAGGTTCTCTTGCATGACTAGTGAATGACAGTACTGTATGCAGACTGTTGAATGTACAACTCACTAGCAGTAAATATTGCACTGGTAGTATTGAACTACAAGAAGCAACATAGTTGCAAACCTTCAGAGTTGGAGTTATGTAAAGCTTTTAATTGGTCAGTTAGGTCCCAGAGATGTGGTGACAACAGCTGCCCAGGGAGGCCCAATGTGATTTTTTTTTTCATGGGGCCCAAAATTCCTGGTGGTGCCCTGTCTGTATTATCACAGATACTGTCAACAAGGGGGAAAAAAGAATCATCTAAATAGTCAGTAATCCTTAATTAAAAAAATTAGCAGATGCATGTTACTCACAAACAGTAATAATTAAAATTTCTAGTGATTATGTCATCCAGTTATTTATAAAAACATCTGCATTAATCAACAATCTGTTAGTCTAAACAAGGTTCATAATATATCTATGAAAGTGTATGTGTGTGCTTGTAGTGTAATATACTTGATGTATTGATATGTTTATTTCAATTTATTTCAAGACCTCATCCTGCGACTCTGACCCTGAAATCAATACCTTCATTTATGGTCCACCACCTTCAATCAATTCTGCCCCTGTCTTCTCTCACCAATGAACTGCCTCTGACTGGACACATGTAAGCAGAGCTCCAGCTCTCTCTCTGTTTTTTTTCTTTCCTTTCCACGACTGCCTTCTGTGTCCCTGTGCAGTGGGAGGTAACTGGTCACTCAAATCCTAGATTGGCTGCTGGTCATCATCCTACAGCCTTCCCCGGCTCTTTGCTCTCCTGCCCTCCTTTCTTGGCGTCCTCCTCCAGCGTTCACCTCCCTGCTCACGCTCATGACTGGCAGCTATATGGCTCTGATTCATGATAAACAAAGAGCACAGCCAACGGCAGAATGAGAGAAGCACATGCGGAACAAATGCAAATGGCTCTTAGTTCTGTCATGAGCTTCTTCTGTTTCCATGCTGCGCTCTCTGTCTCACCGTTTCTGGCATACTTATCAGCAGGAATGTATAATCTCATTCCTTTGAAATATAGATGCTGTGTACATGTAGATATGATGTGGCATCTCTTTGACCACAATGTAAAAACTGCCTTCTTACCAATGTAAGCAAAGGCCTGGCGAGGTGGATTTAGCCATTTGGACCAGGTCACCTCGTTTTAGAAAAGCATAAGGTTGAGGGAAGCCAGGAGGTTTTATTCTTCTTAAAAAGTATGCATGAGCTGGTAGTACAGCTCAAACAGCCCTTTGCCTCCTTTGGATTTATTAGCCAATTTCCACTACCATTGTCTTTCACTTCAATCTCAGAAGTGAGGGTGCAGCAGGCAGAATATAGGGCTGCAATCATCCAAGTGTGTGGCGACAAAACCTCCAGCGCTTGCACCTGGAACTCAATAGATATTCATGAACATTCTCGTATTTAGAGAAGGAAATAACTTAATACCGACAGTGTCGATGGAATAATAGCCATTTCCTGCCTGACTTGCAGCCCCTCAGAAAATGAGATTGCGCTGGCCGTCATTTTTCTTGTCTGCTGGGTGTTTCCGCGCAGAAGTCTATGGCCGCCGCTATGCGCCCTGCATCGGCAATGAGGTACAGATAGAGCGAGGTGGAAGAAAGAGGGAGGGTGAGGGAGAGCAAGGGTGACTCTGACAGGAAACAGAGGATTTGTTGTCAAATTTACCATGAATAAAAATGGAGGTTAAACAGAAAACAAAAACATAAAGAGTAGAGGAATCATAATATGTATAATTTTCTAAAACATTAGCGCAACGCCCCTTATCCCACCCTGGTTTACTGAGGCAGGAGACCTCCCAGGTTTTAATGTAAACAACACAACCTGACCCAGCCCAGGGATGCTGTTCCCTCACTGAGCCAAGGCAAATATTCCATTGGTACCATGATTAAGATTGATTACCTCTGTAAGGGATGGGGATGCAAGCTTGTCCACTAAGGAAGAGAGACAGAAAAAAAATGAAAAGTGAGAAAAAGAAGATAGAGGAGCGAACTGAGTGACACGAATGGATGTCTGACCTGAGAGACAAAGGAATCTTTCAAACTATTCCTTACCATTACTCGGCCTGTCACATTACCCCTACCACCGGTCTTATAAATTAACCATCTCACAGAGGACCTGAATTCTGCAACCCTCTCTCTCCTCCACAATTAGGTTTCTCCTCTTTGTAAGCCTTCCTTATCTCTTTCTTTTACTCAGGCCTTCATCAGCGTGGACATATATCACGCTTTTCCTTTTTCTTTCCCTTTCTTTTTCAGACTTGTATCCTCACAGGACCATTGCGTATATCATGAGCTTGAAAAGGTTCAAGGAAGGGTTGCAGCTACTAGTAATGCAAACTTAAATGTGGACCGGGATGAAATTAGCACAGTCACAACCGACCAGGTTAACGTGCATCACCTTCGGGTTGCTCCGATGCTGCTGAGAGTTTGTAAAAGAAGTAAGAAGTTTTTGCACTGGTCGGTAGTGCACAGCTGCACTCCTGAGCATGCAAGTGGCCTGATTCCCTTTGTGTGTCAGTGCAGAGAGTAAGTAGACCAAATCCTCCTGGACGGGTGGCTGAGCTGTGGCCACTTCACTGTGACTCTCTGCTGGGCACACGGGCAGCAGTCTGAGGAGGAAAGTCTTGCTATTTTTGGCTGAGCTGAAAGACACCGCTCTGTGGGCTGCTCTGTGAGAAGCAAGGGAAGGAGTGTGTGGGTGTGTGTGTGGTAATTTTGTGTGGGATGATAGTATAAATCTGCGCTGTAGGGAGCTATTTTTCTATATAGAGTTCAGAGTTGCAATAACGGGCGTAGGGACAGTGTGCGGCGGAGAAGTGGTGGGAGTTGGGGGTGGTGGTGGTGGAGGAGGAGGAGTGTTTAAATTAATTTGATCTCGGATGCCTCAGAGACAGGGCTGGTGTGAGCTAGCCGTGCACCCGGACAGAAACCTGAGCAGATTGCACCGCTGCTTTGTATTCCAAATTAATTGGCCTCTGAAGATTGCCCTCCGCCCCTCACAACACCACTGATGCACATTTTCCTCCTCTCAATTAAAAGTGTGTACCCCACATGCAGCCCTCTCCCTTAGTTCCCAGTGACTTCTCTCTCCCCTTGTTACCGAGAACAAACTGGGCCTTCACATCAGAGCTTGGGATGACTGTGGGGGCGGAGAACAACATTAAAGACAGACGGAGTTATACAGCCAATCAGTTTGAGCGTATAGTGATTGTTATTAATTGCACCTAAAGATAAGGCTGGTTATATTATTTTATTTTCTAATTTAACAGTTGATAGACCTACTGTTATATGCCTGTTGCTGGTAAAACTTCATATATATTTGAACATATACCCACACACATCACCCTCATTGAGACATAAGATTCCTCTTTACGATCAACACAGGTACTGCCCATTACTTTAAGTCAATTTCACATACATACAATCCTCGCGCTGTAAATTGTAAAGTGTAAAAACTCCAGTGATGGCAACAGTTTCCTGCAATAGTTAGTTACTTAAGGTGCATTTGAATTGAATTGAATTGCCTTTATTGTCACGGTTTAAGAAAGAAAACACTGAAATTCGTGTGGCGCTCACCACCGACAGTGCAAATGAATAAAGATTTGAAAGGGCAGACATACAAGCATTTAAAAAAGTTTAAATAAAAACACAGTCAGTTAAGAAATAAAACATTTCCACGGGTGCCACCCCGCCTCGCCTTTAGCACGTTTCCACTGGCAAAAAGTACCTGGAACTTGGTACCAGGTACGATTTTTCGTACCTCCTCTCCTGCGGTTCCAAAAAAAGTACCCGGTCAGGTACTAGCAGGTACTAAAATCTTATTGGTCGGAATCATGACTGCGTCATTGCATCATCACTGCACGGCACAGAAGTATTTGTACAGTCTGCACAGTTATAGTCAGAATTACAAGTTTCTCCTATGCGGTGAAAAACCACTAAATAGATTGGTTTAATCTACAATAACAGCACCTTAGTGCAACGTTTTATTCAAAAATGTCAGCTGAAAAAAACGTGAGCTCTGAGCGCCCGGTCGGTCGAACAGCTGACGGAGGTTGTAGTGAGAGCTCACATCTCCGAAAACATCGGAGCAAGTTTTTACCAGGCTCTAATTTGATGAATTAACAACATATTTGAAGTAAAAACAACTAATTTCTCGCCTGAAACAATCTTCAAACAAACTTTCTGTGACACCACAACAGTAGAAACCTGAAGATTACTTCATCAGCGTTCTCCTCCTTCACCTGACAACCAGCTACATCGAGGACGGACTGTCCTCGGCAATTGAAATTCAACTGAGGCGACACGCTCTGTGGCGAGGCGAAGCGAGGTAGCACCAGTGGAAATGCGCCATTAGTTACTTCTGATGGTGTAACAACTGATTGAATCTACAGTACTGAGCCTGTTGAGTTATTTTATACAATGAAACCATAAATTTGTGACTGTTTTTTTTTTTTTTTTTAAAGAATTTAGTGTTTAGTCACAGAGAGGCTGAGGATACTTGTAAAGAACTGAAAAAGAGGCGCACACATAGCTTTTCATAAGAATTAGCTGATATTAGATGTTTCAGTCAAGTAAACACAAAATTTATCGTGTTTATAATCTCACTTAAAAAAGTATAAAGACTCCCCAAGACACACTTTTTGTCAACTCTCTGCTATTTTGGAAATACTTTTGTACATATACTTAGTACTGTGAACTGGACTCAGAGGAATTTGACACAAAAGTACATTTAACATCTTATTTCTTTTGAGGGATAACTAATGGATCGCTGCCATCAACTAAAAACAAAACAGCACACTTAATTGAACCGCTGAGGACCATTTTTTTACATTCATATCAATTACCAGGTTTTATGTGTGACAGGGTGCACTGCATGTGAAATGTGGCCCGCAGAACAGGTCTGATTGTTGGGCTGTTCTGTTCTTTATGTACTGTGAAAGCTCCCCGAGCAGCAGGGGGGCAGTTTACAGCTCCACCTGCAATACAGATAAGACATTATTATCATGCTCCCTATAACCAAAATCTGCACTTAATACGCTCACAGGAACAATGCCAGCTGTAACAAAAATGGTAACAATAAACATACAAAAACTGTCTTGACTACAGCTTACATCTGAGGTCTGCGTTTGATCCCTTATACCATAACCTCCTCTGTAAAGTCAATGAAGTGGAAAAGTAATCTGTCTTGAAGTAAAAATAGTAGGGAAGTGTTCACAACTGACATATTTATTTATGAGAGTTTAGAAGTTTGGAGGGGAAGTAAAAATGTAGGATGAATCTATTTATTGAACAAAGGACAGCAAAACACCACAACAAACATCAGGCAAAAACACTCAAGATCCAAGATATTTCAGTCAGGAGAGATGTGAAAATGTTCTCAGAGGAGAATTGCCCCTGCGGACGACAAATGCCAAAACAACTCTGACAAAGAAAGAAAGGAGGAAAATATGAGTGAACAGAAGGAACAACAATTATTTATGTAAATAATGTGCCATTGCTGCTTATAATTAGTGGGAAAATTAAGCAGAAAAGAAAAGGGGGGGAAAAAAACATCACGCATGTCACCCAACTAATTTTTCTCATGCAAATTAACAATCGAAATTATAAATGGAAATGGTGTTGTTGTGATCGAGAGAAAAAGAAAGAGAGCATTGAGAGATGCCCTCCTTTTTTTTTTTTCTTTTCTTCACTGTGTTTGGAATTCATTAGCTGCTGAAGCAAGCAGAGGCAGATGTAGTTTGACACAAAGGGTGAAGACGATTGCAGCAGCGGGAGGAGAGAAGTTGAGATTATTGTTTCGGACAGAATGGCCTTAAAAATATAATTGTTTCATGCAAGAGAGTGGAAAGAAAACATCGCAGTAACTTTTAGACACCGAAAACTCTCCATCCATCAGTGCTCATGCTGAATAAAATACCTCCTTTGAGTACATTACATCGATCATTATTCATATTTTTGAGGATTTATTTTCTCTTCGTTTTGGTCCAGATGTATTGACCCTTGAGTGTAATTGCTGCTATTGGTCCCCGTCCATAACGGCACAGTGTCAGCAGCATGTGCAGATCTGGGGTTCCCGAGGTGCTGACACAGTTATCAGACACAAAATCCCCGCCGCTCTCCCAGTGAGAGGCGCTGGTTGCAGAGACTATAAAGGCAGTGTCAATGAGGGTGTGATAACTGTGAAAGTGTGTCTACATGTGTCTCCTGTCGGCTCGTCTCTCCTGTTCCTCCTCGCTCACCACCGGCACCTCACACACACTGCGACCTGCTTTCTGCCTCCCCTCTGTCATTGGGAAGTGTTTTTAAAAGAAGCAGCCGGGATCAAACGAAGTCGGAAAATGCTTGTCTGGCGTTCATCTGACAGCCCTGCATCCTGAACCCTTTTAAAAGAGGGTGCAGAGGAAAAAAGGGAGAGGAAAATAGGACATGTTTCGCACAATTTATGCAGCGTTAATTTTCCAGCCCCCGCGTCGACTGTTTACAGAGTCCTGCGCATCTCAAACCTCCCTCTCTTGTTCTCTGTTTTTTTCTCCCCCCCCTATCTCTCAAACCACAATCCCTCCTTTACTTTTTCCTCCCACCCCTTTCACTTTTTGTGGCTTATGTTATTCTGATTTTTTTTTTTTTTCTCTCTTCCAGTCTTTTTTGTGTCACTAGTGAGGATGCTCTCCCTTGGGGTGGCTAAATTTACATCTCTCCATATGACAAACACAAACAAAGAAGCAAATAAATCAAATGTGAGGTAGAGAGAGAGAGAGAAAAAAAGAGGCAGAAAAAGGCTGTGGATGTCAGTCTCAGAACATATATAAATATAATAGTCGCATTATTGATAAACTGTGAATACATTACAGTTGTGCAACACGAGTTGGATTTTGTAATGACTGTGTAGGAAGCAATAACTAGCTTTGTTTGTATCTAAAATATATCGAGTTATAAGATGAAAACTCAAACAATCTTCAACAATTCTCATCCAGTGGCAATAAAAGTAAAATAAGGTAAATTAAAAAAAGAACAGAATAAAAAGAAAAATAAATGTTTGTGGTTGTTTTTAAGGCCTCGAGTGTTTGTGTGATGTATAGAAAGGAGACACTCAACTGGACAGGAGGAGCCATTACCTCAACACTAGCACGGTGTCACCTGCCATCTCTCTCCGGGGACCTCGCCACGTTCAGGCGGAGTGTGTGTGTGTGTGTGTGTGTGGATGGGTGTGTGTTTGAATGTGTGTCAGGAGAAAGTAACCTCCATCACCGCACCCAGGATTCATCATGAACAGACTGACACGTATTCGGAGGTGGTGTCTACGTCCTCCTGCTGCTTCTGTATCTGAATATTGAGAGATTTGGGTGGAGGCTTCTGTAGAAGAAGGGTGAGGGAAGTATGTGTGTGTGTGTGTGTGTGTGTGTGTGTGTGTGCATGCGTCACCGCTTGTGACAAGCAGAGGAGCCCTGCTGTGTCTCAGTGCGTCCTCTCTGATACATTATTAATTAGGCAGCGTTTAGAGTAACGAGCAGAGCATTTGAGCCCCCTCTCCCACCCGCCCTCGGTGACACGCTCCCTGGGAATCCGCCGTGTGACTGCAGATCAGAGAAGCGACAATCCGACACTGCATCACCACCTTCCAGGAATACCAGAGAGCCGGGCTCCCAGGGAGATGGAAGACAGGAAGTATCACCATACCTCCAGCCGTATCTGCTCACACACATTAACAGTGGCTCGGAGGCGTCTGCCCACTGACACCATGCAGTCGCTTTTTTCCTGATTTGAAAATGACTGTTTTTGTATGTTTACACCATTGTGGTTAAATGCACTGTTGAGGATTTGTAGTGAAATTTGTCTCTATTATTATATCTTTTATGCTTTGTCTAGTGTTAACCCACAATTTTGCTTTTCATTATCAAATATTTGTCACCCACTGATTCTTAACATCCATCTGTTTTTCTCACCTGTGTGGTCGTCATCAGGAAGGAAAGAGTGGCTGTTTTTTCTCTGTAAAATAAACCCTGTGTGATTTTATAATTAAAATAAGTTATTGATCATCAACTTGTCTTGACCGTAATTGCCTCCTGAGAAGCACTTTGGTCAACATGCTTGTTTTTAAATGTGCCCTAAAAAAAACCTGGACTCATTTCCACATTTAAGAATCAGATTCAGAAAACTTCATTGGAAATTGGTTAAGGGAAGTGGGAAAAGGTGTGTGTTCATTCAATTTGTCTAATCGCTAAAGATATTATTGCACACACTACCATAAAATCATATTATACACTAAGCTACAAGTGGAGCAGCAGAGTTAAATACAAACAACATGAACACAGCTGTAAACATTTGGAGGGTCTGACTTCTTAATCTCTCCACTAAATATGTGTTTTTAGTATTAATACACCTTTAACACAACACAAAAAGACAACAATTTTATTATCAGGATTTACCACAAACATATCCTTTATTAAAAGATGCAGGGAATTTCAGGAGCTTTGTAAATTTCTTCTCAGTTGAACTCATCAAGTGATGATTTTTGTTGAAATTGAAACTTCAAATTAAAAAGTTGTAGCTGGTTACTGCTCCTTACCCTAGCAGAGATTGTAAGTGCAAAAATATTAGTAAAACATATGCCATGTATATTTAGTGTTAATACAACTGCATCATTGTGCAGTTACTAACATGCAACACAACCTGTTTATTTATACATTCAATATTGGTACTAATACATATGCACAAATGTTTCTGTTTTCATGCTTACTGCTTCTTCATATATTTTTTATTCTTTCAATTATATGTGTGTTTAATGTGACATTGTAAATTAAATGTATGTAAATTTATTGTCCATTTTGAACAAAACTGTAGATAATATTGAACATGACTTTGTCAGCATAACTTCAGTGGCTTAGCAGGTGTGACAGTGTGAGCGTGAAGCTGGAAAAATGGTGGGAGAGTTGTGGCACTTAGAGGATCAACAGTATGTTAATGAGCCACAAATCCTCCTCTCCTCTCCTCTCCTCTACACCTTCTTTCCTCTCTGCTCTTACTTCTTCTATTGTTTTCCAAGATTTCATAGTTTGGGTCCTAACCCCCTCC
>OOFC01012473.1:4673-23982 GCA_900323345.1 Pseudochromis fuscus
GACTTGACAGTTTGGTGCCTCTACCAGAGGACCAGAACAGAAACACATCCTCAGTCCACCTGTCTACAATTTATCTGAAAAAGAGGTAATTTTGTCACACTGACCCCCGATTCTGTCACAAACGACTAACAGTGAATAGATAATAAATAACAGCTTTCTCTCAAGTGGATCGAAGTCACACATCTCTTAAGATTATTTATGTAGCATCAGAGACAGATCTGTTTGTCTAGTGTCTCTGATGGTTCTGTCTAGTATCTGGAAAGTCATCTTTACTGGTGAAACGTGCATACTGAAGGTGTGCCAGCTCTGTAGACAGGCCTGAAGGTAAGATCTTGGTAAAAGTCTATAAAATCAGCAGGTGGGGGGGTTGACAGTGGGCTCGTCCAGGCCAGTCCCCCTCTGCTCCGACATAATTGGTCCATCCCTGGCACTACTTCTCATCTCCAAAGCCACCAAAAACTGTAACCTACCTTGTGTATTTTTCACTAATTGAAATGCCTAATGAGGTCCCAAGGGCTCCATCCCATTACCTCTGAGTTAATTAAAGCCTAAGCAGTGTGCCAAACGGTGAATAAAGATGCAGTAAAAGTGCAAAAGGAACAGGGAACCCGAGCAGGGTTCGGTGTGCTGGGATGGAGCTGACCTGCTTTTTTGTCATTGTTGTGCGATGCTGTATTCCAAGACGGAGCAGATGTCTATTATTTTTTTATTTGTATTTATTTCAGGCTTGAAATTATTTTGTTACCCTGGTTCAGCTGCTCATTTTCCAGTGTGGTTAGCCTAATTCTGCTTTATTAAACATTGAAGTCCTCGCCACCATCAGCAAGGGTTTTATGAAGACGATCCCGGTTAAGAAGTAAAGCACAAGCACGAAAAAAACGACAGGTGTGGAAATGACCTTTTTTTCTGTTTCAGTGTGGCTGTACTAAAATTATACTGCTCATTAAAACTACATACTCAACAACTGCAAAAAGCTGTTGTCAATTTGTTACGCGCTGAGGTCTCTTACTACGAGAGTATTAATTCAAGCCACATTACCATGTTAAAGAAATTTCTCCTTATTAAAAGACAAAAACACAAGCTGATGGAAAGTGAAAAGAAAGACTGAGACATCTTTTTAAGAAACAACTTCAAATGTTTATTTAACATGTCAAAGAAGGGGCACACACTCGTGAATTGAAAAGGGGACTGCAATTATCGGCCAGTACTAGGACTTAAACTTCATACTAACATTAATCAGGTTTTGGCTAAAAAGAAGATGTGTTTTTGTTTCTTTTTGCTTTTATAAAGAAACTTTATGTACATTGGTTCTTTTATACAAGAGGTTCATTGGATAAATGCATCAAAAAGAAACCAGTTCTGCAGTAAACTTTACAAAAAATACATTTTGTTTTCATTGAGAGATGTAGAAAAGGAGACGGTCAAATATTGACCAATAATATTTCTTCCTTTTCATTACTTAGAAAAAAAGTTGTTCTAATACCTATTTTAAAGAAAAGCAATATACAGCACAATAAATGGGAGAAAATTGCCTTTGTGGATTCATTCAGTTGGTTTGGTGACCAAGGAGAGGGGCTGCGACTGGAACAGGGCATGATGGGAGTGAAGGGCTGCCTGGTGGAAGGGGGAAGGGGGGGAGAGCATGGAGTGGTGCAGAGAGGTGAAGGGGATTGGCCGGGTGAGGATGGGTGTGTTCGACTGGCTACCTGAAGTACCAATAGGGATGGAGATGCTCGGTTGGGAAGAGGAGGAAGAGGAGGAGGAAGAGGAGGATGTGGATCCAGAAGCTTTTCCAGGTAGGGAGAAGTGGTGGTGCATGCGTCCCTCTGGTTTGGTGGTGAGCGATAACGGCTGAGCCTGTTCGGAGTGAGTGGCAGCGGGAGCAGCCGGGGAGGCCAAGGCTGCAGAGGGAGTGGCCGGTGAGTCCAGCATGCTTCCATGAGACGACGCAGGGCTGTCACACATCTTCTCCGAGGGCAGGTACTGCACACACTGCTTCTTGTTTCTTATCGAGAAGTCTGGGGGAAACAAAGGAGAAGCGAAGAAGCTAAATGACGGATCGGCTGCTGGATTTCAAACTGGTTTACATCCCTTTATGCTGCGGCTGACTGAAGTGAATGAAGTGATTATTTAAACAATGAATATGACGTGAAACTTCTGAAACGTGACATGTTCAAATCAACTCGAAAACACATCACGACCACGAGTGAAACAGGATGTGCACGGCATATTCAAATGATATGAAGTCATGATTCAAAAGAGGAATGTACATTCAAATGTGCACTGAAGAGTGGAAAGCTCCCCTATTTTGGGTTATTTACAATGGTTATTCGGTTGCACAAGAGCAGACATACCTGCCACTATTAGCACTGAACCTCATAAGCTGCTTGTCAAAGTGTAGAAGCAGGGGAAGGAGTTAGTAAGTGCTGGTAAGCGCAAGAAAATAAGAGAAACCAAAATAATAAAATAAAAGAGCAGTTTCACGTTGCACTTGAGCTCTGTAAGAAATATTTATCTGTTAGTTTTTAGGTTTTTTTTCTCTCAATTGTGAAGAAAAAACAATAAAGTGAGTCAGGAAGAGAAGGCCCCTTACCCTCTGGTTTTGAGTCTGGTTTATTCTCTCTCTTCCTCTTTTTCCGCTTTCCCTGCATAGATGAAACAATGCTGTTAAAAACAGTTTTTCACTGTGAAAGTAAACCACCTCACAACAACTTCAGTTCATCAGATCAAAAGTGCAGTTACTATAATTAACTCCTCCAGTCATATCAAACTAAAACTCATGGGAAACGAGTTGTTTTTCTAACTTCCTCTTCTCGTTGACATGAGAGCTGAGCAGGAGATGTGCTACTCACATAGTTATCTCGTGCTGACCATCCTGGATAGAGCTGGGAGTGGAGTTGCCTCTCTTTTCTGGCCAGCTCGTAGTATTTGGCTTGTTCCTCTCTGGACAGGGAGTGCCACTGTGGATGAAGACAATAAAAAAAAATCAAAAATCAAAGGACTGCTAAACAGGCACACACACACACACATATATATAGTATACATACAGCACATGCTTTATTTGTGCTTCTTACCCGTCTTCCAAGGATCTGGTTGATGGCAGCGCTCTCTTTCAGAGTGCACTCTGCCACCACTTTGGCTCTCATCTCTTTCATATATAGCATGAAAGCATTCAGAGGCTTCTTGATATGAGGCTTCTTGTCCTCTTCTTTCTTGGGAGGAATGGGGGATTTACTGCTAATTCCAAAAAATAAAAAAAGATGTGGTTAATAATAATTGTGAATGATGGAGAGGTGAAAATCTTTGTGCTGCAACAAAGTTTAATGGTTTTAATCATCCTTACGCGTGCATCGAGGGGCTCATGTCACCGCTGGGCTCCTGCTTGATGGCTGGGGAGACGATGGCAGGATGGGGAATGCCGGTTTGGTGGAGGCTGTGAGGCGGCGGAGTCACCATGTGAGGGGAGAAACGGCTGGACACCAAGCTACCAGAGCGAAAAAGCAGGCAACGTATTAACAAGCAGGTTTAACAGTGAACCTCTGTCACCTTGACGAGAAAAGTTTCAGCTAACTTGGCACAAAATGACCCTGCCTTACCCTCCGGGTGAAACTCACCGAGCCTACTGCCTCCGTCTAGACTAAATTCATACACGCACAATGAGTAACATGCTTGCTTTTTGTTCAAATAAAGACTTTTTCAAAAGCCCCTTTATTCACCAATGGTGGCAGAAAAACGGAGTGTGTTGTTACCATGGTGACAGCATGGCCATGACACCTGAAACCTCTTTCCTTACCACGTTCCCGACCGCGGAGAGCGCTCCGACAGCCGTCCACACAGAACACCTTTACAAAGTGTCTCTCTCAATTTCCAATCATTAATACAAAGGAGCATTGTAACGGACAAAGGGGAAAATTAAACTCCATACCTCTCTATCACACACTCCAGTTAATGTTAGATTGGAAAATTCCTCTATTTTAAGTGTTTACACATGTTACATAGACTGTTATGAGAGACACTGAACAATATAATATACTATATGTTACATACGGACCAACCCAGAGTCGACCTACATACAGAGGCTCTTTCTAACCCAATCAACAATCTCCTCAGCAAATACTTGGCTGCCTTAATATCAGATCTGATCTGAAGAATTTAAGAAAAAAAAAACAAAAACGTGTGTAATTACGTTAAGTATAAAGAAAAATATCTGTATTTAAGATCTAATTCTCAAGTCATGTTTTATTTTGCTTTTTCTCTTTGGTAGACTTAATAATTTATACGGTATAAACAAGGAGATGCCATATAATTCCCTTGATAATAACCAGCTATACCAACTATCTTTGTAAACATCTTCCTTATTCCCCAGTGAATAACTCAAGACTTCACCAAGTGAAGGAGTGCACTCAAGCTCAGTATTTTGAAAATACTACTCCCATTAGCATTCATCTATATTGTTGCCATGAGGTTTTATTCCTCCTTTAATTCTTTATTAACAACATTTTCAAAGTTAGCAAATTTAAAGCTGAGAGGGTGTGGATTGGTGCGATGCTCGGCATGTAATAAATGTGATGAGTTAAACAATATTAAAACTTGTGCTGAGGTATGTTCTGATTGTTGTGGGTTCATCTCAGGATGGAGCTACACATGCTATTGATCACAGAATCCCTTCTGAATATTTCATCTCTTACTAACACCGGAAGGCTCCCTACAAATCTTTCCAATTTTGACAGAGGGTCAGAGAGTTTAGTCTGATGGGACGTGTAGGTTCAGATGAGCTTTGATTTGTCCTAATCGATTCTCAGCCCTTTCATCTCTGCAGTGTGTGTGTGTGTGTGTATGCGTGTTGTGGAGTGGCTCTGAGCACACCGGCCTGACCACAGAACTTCAGCTCTGAGAGAAAAGACAGGAGAGGAGCGCTGAATGCCAATAATGTGTTCCCTCTACTTAAGAAGCTGAACCTGTCTCTAATAGACTTAGACCTCACATCTCTCTGTAGTCCTGACACCACTACCTGTCCACAATCTGACGAGGTTTTGTTTTAGTGGAAGCATGTTATTTTGTCTTATGTCCCAGAGTTATGTGACTGAGAGACACTGAGTCAATTAATATGAGCAATGGAAGTTTAAAACTGCACACTCCATTTATTTTGTTACAGCCTAAAAAGAGTGACAAAGAAAGCGAGGGAAATGTGATTACAGCATGTCATAGAAGCAGCAGATATTAGGTGTCTCCCTGTGGGAGGATGGGGGTGTTGCTGAACATGATCCACTCACCTGGACATGGATGCATTCATTGCTAGCGCTGGATAAGGGTGACGGAATCCCCCCGGAGGGATGGAGTACATGGGCTGGCCCTGCCTGGGAGACAGAGGGAGACAGAGGGAGACAGAGTGAGACAGAGTGAACGAAAGCTCCAGTGTGAGGTGGATCAAACACAGCTGACAGCTAACCCACCAGCACTAATCCTCCACTCATCAACCCAAATCCCCTGCTTGTGGAACAGCACCGTTGCAATTGATTACAAGACCCGTAGCAAAACCCATAAATGTTCATAAATTCTTTCTGGTACACTCAAATGTTTACATTTATTTTTATTACAAACTGGCGCACCTGCACTTAAACTATGTGGCATAAAATTTAGATGACAAAATATCACCTTTTTTATGCCTTTCACTGTGCTCGACTTATCTTAAACTTTCCTAAATTTGATGTCTCTGTGAGTGGTAGTTCACCAACACAGCTGAACAGCTTAAATCAGAGCATTGACTGTAATAATAAGCAACCAGAGCAAGTGAGCAGATCCACTAAAGCAACCTAATTCAAAGAAAGTCATTTCAGATGATTGTCATGAACATTTTTGGCATGTCAGCATGTCAGTGTAGTTACCACACTTTTTCAGATGAGAATACTGTGGTGAGAGACTTACTGTGGCATCAGCCAGCTCAGAGGGTGTGCAATCGAACCGACAGCACCGGGAGACAGGGGGTAGTACGGAGAGAGTTCTGATGGGTGCGGTGTCCGAGGAATACCTGCACACAAGACATACCTGCTGATGTGACAGTTTCACGGAGGGGTTGATTAAAACAATAATAAACATCTGAAAATATTTACTCTCAACTTAAACATCTTAGTCTGTATAAACTTAAAATCCAACAGGAAATGTGGTGCTTCAATTATGACCATTTTTCAAGATGGAAAAAAACATGTCAATAGAAACTGCATCCATACATTTCAAAGCACATCATGGCCCTGTCATACTCATTATCGTGGATCAATCTGTGCACATTAGCTTCTCTGTCTCCTCGTTTCTGTTTCAGTACAGTCACTCTCTGAATTCATTGAAACTGACAAAACTGCAGCTTGTATCAGCACCTTCAAAGATTGAGATAGATTTCATGTAGAATATTCCTACTTCACGGCGCAGTGACATGAATGAACGTCCATCCATTAGACACCTTACCTGTCTTTGGGTCGAGGATCTCTGGGGAGAGGTGAGATGGCGGCGTGCCAGGGGAGAAGTGTTCATTGCTGTAAGTGATGAGGGGCGTCAGTGGGTGGACATGGTGGGCATGCTGTACCACTGGGACTTTATTGGACTGCAGGAAAGACACAGAGAGTCCCTCAGTGTGTGACACACAACATTCGAAACAGAGTAATCCAAGGAGGTGGATTTTATTTAATTCTTTACATAGGTACATATTTGTTGTCTTTGTGTGTGCGCTTTGACTGATGTTGCTGCTTGTCTCAAATCTGCTATGCTTGTAGCTGAAACAAACAAACACACTGCTGTTCCTTAACTGTGTACTGCACATGATTTCTGTCAAGCCATTGTTCAAAAGAAATGCATGAAGGAAAAAAGGCTGTCGTTTGTGAGTGCCCTCCACGGTAAACATTACAGTTTGTGCGTGTGACCGGCTCTGTGATGCAATCTGGACCGGCACCAAGGAGCACTAAAAAGGCCTTGCAGACACATGCCAAGATCATTACGGTCATTTAGTTGAGCAGAGAACTGTTTGTTCAGTCCAACTAGAAAAACAACGGTGCCACCGAGTCCAAAAGTCGCACCAGCAAACCACAAACAAACACAATCAGTATAAGGTAAACTACAGACCCATAAACATGAGGCGACATCATCCCACACTCTGTCTCACAGACCATGGGTGGATTACAAACTTTGCTAATGTTGGAAAACCACTTAAAATTCTGTATAGCTTAAGATAAGTGGTGAAGAACAGAAAGTCCAGAGATGAAACTTCCTTGTGTGTCTTGTAGTTATTTCCGCAATACTTCATGCACACTGACAAAGCGCAGATCGTTGCCAGGATCTGACCTGCGTTACAGCTACGACTGGGATGATGAAAACAATAATAATAACCAGCGTCTCTACTTTCATTAGGCAGCGCTCAGCCTAGCAGTCATTTCCCCTGGCTGCCTGGCTGAATAGAGCACTTGTTGGCTCAACTTGTCACATGGGAGGGTCAAGGGGTGGGAGGGGAGAAAGGAGTCTTGTTCCTCCAGGCTAACCTTTCTTCAATATCCCTCCCCACCCCCTTCTCAACCTCTGTCTCTCTCCAACGTGGTCTGCTGGGGAACAAGGTTTGCATTGAGACTTCTGTACACTCTCTTGCTTCACGTTGCTCAGAATTGTTCCAAATCTTTTTTTTTGTTGTTGTTGTTTTTTAAAGGAAGGTCCAACCTTTTCCTCCTTTTAAATCTTTAGCAAATTGGTCTCTCCCATGTTTAAAGCACACTTTGATTCTGTTAAGGACAGATGGAGTGAGAAAAATATTTACTGGTGTTAAACATGGCTATATTAAGCTCACTTTTTTTTTTTTGGTGTCTCCAGACTTAGAGCATGTAAGGTCAGTGAACACAATAATGTGCAGAGAACAAAATATCACACAACACAGAAAAAGCTTTGATAAGGGTTCATGGCAGAAACAGTGTTGACTTACTAGGTTAAAATCCCAGGTCCCACATGTCATGTATATTTGAGTTGTACTTTGTTGTTCTACTTCATGTACAATATGCCTGAATTTTCCCTATATTGTGAGGGTTGTTTGAGACCTCTAGACCTGAGTGCCAACACATTTTGGGAAGCAGTTCAGTGAGAATTTCAAATGACGCCTATTAATTATTCATATCCTGGAATACATGAATCGTGTGCTCTAAACATATTTCTAAGTTCGAAGGCGCTAGTTTAAACTCCGGGCTGCCTTTCGGTTCAGCACTATGACAGAAAGTGGAGAAAAACTGAGCCCACAAACGCAACACTATCCTGACCTACCTGCCACAGGTTCTTCATTAGGAATAAAGAGGGCTGCTTCATTAAGCAAATTCCTCTTTTTAAATGGTAACATTTTTTAAATTAAATCAATTAAAATCAGCATAATTTTTAAGCCAATTCAAATTAATTAAGCGTTCGAAATCCCCAAGAGCATAAAAACACTAGACTAATGGCTCAATCATGACTTGAATCTACAGTAATGTATGAATGCCTTCTCAGACTTGGTTTATGTGTGGAGGTGATATTTCTCGGCGTCATATGTCTGGTTTCATGAGCCACGAGCAAAGTGTAATAAGAAAACCACAAGGAACCTGAGCCGTGTTTTAAATATAAACAACATGTACGTGATAGAGGGGACAGCAGAGAGCATCTACGCTGACAGACAGAAATCATGCTCTTTACATAGATGTGCTTGTTGCAAACAGGTCTGCAGTGGAGCATGACTCTCAGCTAACAAGTCAAACCACTCAGAACTGGTCTTAGAGGTAATTTGACATAGTATCAGGAAGGTTTAACAGAAAAAAAACAACATAGCCCAAAGTTGCTGAGCCAGTGCAGAGAAAAGATGTCTGTCTCTTAAGAGGGTTTGAAGCTAAAAAGGCCGAGGTGGCAGTACCTTGCTTGGCTGTCCAACTTGGAACGGCGCTAAGAAAAGCACAGTCCTTGGTCAATGTGGGTGGAGGGGTGGATTTCATTCAAGCAAACATGTTTTTGGATCCTGCACATCTGAATTGAATTACTAGGCAAACAGCCGATGGGGAAGAGAGCTTAGAACAAACTGAATAACCCCGCAGCTTTGTGTGTCTTTATGCTCGGCGATTCTGGGTGGGAGGCTCAGAGGCCTTTCAAAACTCCAGGAAAGACAGGGTGAAAAGAATGCCTGGCATGCTGAGAAATCCAAGCCTTGTTTGTCAACGCCAACAGGAAGCGGACGTGAGAGGGGACTGACCGTGTCATATGTCTTTAAAATCAACCAGTCCAAAACTATGCCATTCATCACAGACAACGTGTGCTTTACGTCTGGTCATCGCCTCTGAAAAGGTCAGTGGCATTATAATTCTAGGTTAGAATAATACAGCACGGAGCAGCATCAGATTACTGAAGTGAATATCCCCAGTGGTCATTAAATAAATTAAGCGAGCCAGCAAAAATCAGCTCATACAGACACAAACATGGACAAATCTCAGTTCGATCTAGCATGGCAATAAATATTTGTAAAATGACAGTAACGTTATTTTCTGGTAAATCTGCCTCTAATAAACAGTATCTGGGGTAATTTTACACATGGACATAGTCTGCAATACTAAATCTGAGTCTGTTCCTCCACAGAGTTTGACTTGAATCAAAGCACTGGTTCCTTATCACATTTCTGAGGAGGATCCTGTCTCTGCAGTGGCCCAGCAGGACTGCAGACCTCAGATCAGTATTCAGTTCAGTCCTCCCAAAGCCTTTGATTTCATGATGGATCGTGGTTGTTCACTGCCTAATGCAAAACGAGAAAATCTCACTGGACTCCCAGTCAAAGGTCTGTTGAAAGAAAATGGGTCGAAAGCAAGTATATGTATCGCTTTGAGAAAGAAAGAGAAAAAGAGCGTCTTTTTTTTCTAAATTTAATATCGCTACTTAAAATGTCATACAGCTCTGAGAGTTGAAGATTGCTGCGGACACATGCGGGGAGACTAAAGCTATCTCTGGCATGCTGCTCTAGACCTTGCCACTTCAATTCATTTAAACAATTCAGTGACTTATGACACACTGACAGGACCAGGTCCCTCAGTGCCTTGATTACTCTAGACACTAATACAATATTGAAACAAAGAGGATGATTCTTGCACCCCTGTCAAGTGTAGATCAGCTCATATTTGAGCACTGAGTGCACCGTGATCCAATAGAGTAACTGAGGGACAGACACTCTGGTCAGTTCTACCTCATTAGACAGTCACACCTCCCTGTAATCCAGAATAACAGTACTGCTCAGTGTAGTCTGTAATGACACGGAGAATAAGCCTGATGGACAAATTACTGCAAGTGACTGAATGACCTCAGTGAGGGAAGTACGCAGCCTTGACATCATTATCAGCAGCGCTCTAACGACTGTGAATCGGTACATTGTGGAAAATGGAGTTTCACACTGCTGCCGTCATCACCTCTACTTCCTTCCAGCCTGCCTTGTCTTTTCTTTCTTTTCCTCTCATCTCCTCTGCTCTGTGGTCCAGCTTGGTCACTACTGATGGGCTGACAAGTTCTCCATACTGCATCACCTGGCGCCTTTGATGTATTATTCATGAAGAGACAGCCCTCTGAACACAGGAGCTGATATGGGGGGTTCTGGGGGGCTCTGGGTGTCCTTGTGTGCATGTATACACACTGGTGTGTATGCATGGCAGGATGTGGTATGTTCATAGAAAAGCTTGTTCCCTTCTTCCCAGTCCTCCCACCCCACCACTACCACTACCACTACCACCACCACCGCCACCACCACCATCACCGCCAGCAGCAGCAGCAGCAGCAGCATTACTACCAAAAGCAATACCAACTGAATGCTAAACAAACCTGTCTGTTGAATAATTGAGGATCTCAGGCCAGAGCAGGCTCCGATTAGCATACAGGCCTTATGGACCCAATCTGCACAGTGACAAGATGGTCTTTACTTGGACTTCTCATATCCACCGAAGCCTCTGATTTCAATTTCTTTTTTTTTTCCACCGGTCAGATTTTGCAGATTTTTTTTTTTTTTTTTGGTTTATTAACAATGATTACACTGATCTCTACAGGCACAGGTAGGAATGTGAGGTAGTGTTGTTCACAATTTTTTTTTGTATTTCTAGTGGATGATTTATTAATCTGCTGAGGAGCTGGAGCAGAGCAGACCTCTCAGCTCCCAGACTGCATGAACCTTTATCAGTAAACTAACATTATGCATAGTCTGCATGCATATGCAATGTAAGATATACATGTGCCTGGAAGCAGGTCTCCACAGATAATCCAAAGCAGTCCCGTTTTCACCAAAATTCAACAATGTCAGGTTTAACACATGCTGGACTGCAGGAGAACAGGTCTGCTTCAGGAGTCCCTGCTGGTGTCTCCTCGCTGCCTCTCCTCAGGTCTCTCTCTCTGGCTCCTCTTGGCCCTAGGCAGTAATCCCTGGCCCCCTGTGTGTGCCCATCCGCTCCCCCTGCTCTCATTAGTGCAGTGTTGGGGCCTGGGGAGCCTGCAGGCCTGGGGAGCCAGCCTGCTGCTCCCCTCCCACTCTCCTTCTCTCTCCTCGGCTGGAGTAATGAGCACATAATCAGCCTGGCTCCCTGTCAGTAGCAGCACACCAGAGGAGCATGTGGGCACCTGGCCCAGAGTGGGGGGTAAGGGCACAGCGGGGTACTTCACTTTCTATCCTGTGCCCAGGGTACGACGTACTCAGTATTAGAGCTTCCCACCCAACATCAAATGACCCTCTGGTCACAGGTCACCAGATAAAACATAGCAACTTCCTCTTTTGGTTCACATAATGAAAGCTACAGTTACACTTTTGATGAACTTCCCTCCCTTTTAAACTGCTTCAGAAGGAAAGTGGTTACATTAGTTCTAAGACACACAGGACCATGTGTTACTAGTTTTTACCAATTTAAGTTTATCCTATTTCACATTGTTGATTTTTGACGACTCATTTATCAGTGTCTTTAAGTATCACCTATCATGATAACACCAGCATAAAATCGACATAGGTGTACGTCATCAGGTAATTATATTCTAAGTAGATATATAAAAGTATTTAATGGCTTTTAAATAGATACAGAAAAAGCATACATGTTCCACAGCACAGGAAAGTACATATTAACTATTAAAAAGTGAAGGTTGGCCACGTATACAGCTTTGACAAGTTTTTGGTCCTTCACATCGTCGGTCGTCTACATTGTTTCTTTCTGTATTGACTTTCCTGGTTCAATGACATTTGAAGAGATGAAGGCCAAACAATGCAACAGAAAGACACATAAAAAGAAGCAGCAACTATTGAAGGACAGAGCAGAAAAATATCCAAGTACAGAACTAAACCTGAGTCACAGTACTTAAACTAACATCAGTTCATAACAGAACTTCACAGCAGCTGCTGAGTCTAAGAGAAAAATCAACAGGGTCACTGACAGGTCAGCATTTATTCTAATAAAATATCTCTAATTGACTTCCATTGAGACTTAAGTCAGTGCTTGATTCCCATGAGCAATCTCTGTCCCCTTAACAATTTCCCATTGACTGCTCTCAATGAGGACTTTGTCGATTCCAGAAAATCATCCACAAACTCAGCGAGCATGTGTAGTGAGGATATGTAAGGTCATCGGCTGAGTCACAACAACTCTTTCTTACTAAAGCATAGTGATGGTTTCTTTTCGCTCTGCACAGTTGTTGTTTTTTTTAAAGACTTCCTGAACCAGAAGACTCTGTGATATAATCGTGCAGGTGAGATGTTAGATAGATGCTCTAGGCTCCATGTTATCTTGTGTTTTCAATCCCAAACAGTGAAGCCACAAACCAAACAGGTCTGCTGAGGCCCCGCATTGTCTAACCAGAGTGAGACACCGTGATGACTAGTTCACACCTGTGTGGGAAAGTTCAGGAACGGCAAGGAGGCTCAAACTTGAGAGATTTATGATGGAGACTGAGTTATTGAGGCGAGGACAGACAAGAACACCCAGCAGCTGGCCTGCGGGTGCTGTTATTATGTGGTGGGAAGCTGCACACGGATGGATGGGAACCAGCATATTTACATGCACACTATAACTTCATTATTGCAAATAACCACATTATGGTGATAGTTTGATTAAAGCATTTGTGTGGCTCACAGTAAACAGATTCCCCCAATAAGTTTACATGATTTGTTTGATAATTGGGTTAATGTCCTGTAGGACACAGCCTGGAGGAAACATCTTATTAGTGCCACAAAATACAGGAGAGTAACTGGAGGGACCCTGCTGGTGTTCACATTAATACATTTACTGAGCCCCATAATTCAATTATTTGTGTGTGAAATTTTTTTTCATCCAAGCTGCACTTTTGTGAAACAAACTCTTATTTTTTTCCATGACTTTTCTGATGCACATGACTCCTGACATCACAGCTGCAGCTTTTAACATTTTCTAGTTCAATTATGATATAAGCAAAACATTTGTCAGGTAATGACTCTACTTACTAAATGCCCCGGTGTCGGAGAACGAGAGTCTTTTAGTCCTGCGGATCCGGGAACATCCAACAGTGGCCATTTCATCTGCAGGTACTGTGGATGAGAGAGAAGAGGAGGCAAATTAAACAAATGCACAACTGGGAAAACGTGCAGTAATGAAAATAAACAAGATCAACAAAATGCATTTTAAAAAAAATCAGGCAGGATATACGATACAAATGGAAAAAATCAAGCAAAAATCACTCTCTAATATGAGAGCGGGCAGTTCATCTTTTCCCAGTGTGTGCAAAAAGTGGCATGAATGGTGTCAAACCCACAGAGATCTCCAGCAAACACCTGTACAAGACCCACATTGCTGCTGGAGTCAGACAGTGAGTTCTGGCACAGGGGGATAGTAGGAAGAGCGATGTGAACACAACGGACTGGTGGAGAACTGTGAAATTGCCGTTTGTCAAGGAAAAACAAGAGGCCAGCTGTGGGCGCCCATCGCTGAGCGGGTGGGAAGAGACAGCTGGAAGGAAGCCCCAGCTACAGATCAGGCATAGCTGTGGACTCCAAGCTCACTCCTGAGTATCCGCCTCAATTCATTTGGCCTTTTGACCTGAACACAGTCCCTCCTCTTTTCAGTATCACTATTTTTCACACATTTTAGCGCCATCATAAAGGGTTGTGTGTTTGCTGTCGCTCTTTTTTTTTTGTCACTTGTCACAAAGATTTCTGCCACTGTTTGTGTAATTATTACTGCTGCCTGTCCCTTCGCCGCAGTGCCACAAAGTAAGAGCTGTGTCCTCGAGGAGAGCTTTTTGGTGATTTACTGCTTAATACAAGCTGAGTTTTTTTCTTTTTTTTTTGCTTTTATTTTTTTGTCCTCCAGCAATGGAGATAGCATGAACCCAGAGCTCCAAAAGCACAGCTCAACCATCTGGTTTATGAATCAGTTTAAATACCGGATACAGCAGCTTGTCATGCATGTGGATTTTCTCCCTGGTACAATTTCAAATTAATTAAAAGGGTTTTATATTATAGGTAATGTTTTGCTCACCCACACCGAGGCTGAGCAGACACATAGAAGTTTCACGGTGTGGTACCATCTTTGTTATTTATTACTTTATTTTGTCATTGGACTTGTGAATTCCTGCGCGCACACACATTGACGTCCACCCATTGCAAACATCTGGTAAATAGAAGAAACAATAAATCTGACACTTTAAAAAATGACAGTCAAAGAACATATGCACAGCTTTGTCTACTTTTCAGAAGTTGGTGCAGGATAAATGATGACAAACAAGCAAAGTGGAGGAGTCATGCATTCAGGTTTTGATTTTTAAAACTTCATTCATCACCCAGGGTTAGTAAGGAGGAAGGAAGTTTGGATGGCTGTGAGTTAAAAATGGAAAAGACATTATAGCAGGAGGGGGGGAAAGGGAGAGGAGGGAAAAAAAAAAACATTTTCAGGAATGAGTTTGTCGGAGCAGGCAGAGGGTATTGTTTCCTGACAGCTGGGGTCCAACAGAGCACCAAGGCAGGGGGAAGGGGACCCTTTTTCCCTTCGAAAAGGGGGGAAATTCTTGGAGTTGACATCAGCCCTCTTCATTTTCACTATACTGCTCAAGGCTGAATCGTAGGTTCCAACTAATGGGCCCAAGTCCATACAACTGTCAGGAGGCAGTTGCTTTTAGAGGCTGCTAGCTCCCTATTGAAACTTTACTCTGCTGTGTGCATGGTGCCTAATGAATGCTATTCTCTGGAGAGAAAATCCAAAACAATGCAGTTTTCTCTGTCTAATCTATGTCAATCATGAGTCCTTCCACAAATGAAACAAGCGCTATTGTGAGCGTTTGGTCTAGCCCGTCCGTGCCCACCCCGGCTCTCCCACCCAATCCATCCCTTATTTGACAGCTTCTGCCAGGACTGAGGAACATGCCCCCAGGCACTTTTTTTCCCGAGCACCTACTTTTCTTTTAATTGCCAGTGTGCCCTATGTAGCAACTGTTCACACACTCCTCGAAACATCCAGCCAGGTAATGCCAGCCGCACACTGTCACATCAGCTCCAGTCCACACTCACAGCAACACACCACTCACTAACACATGAGAGGGAGAGAGGGAGGGTGTTTGGGTATATGAGATGTTTCAGGAAACAAAAGGCAAGGAATTGTGGGCCGTGCTGCTCAGCACAAACTTTCTCAGAGTTACGGTGAAAAAAAAAAAAAACCCACACAAGGTAAGTGTTAGTAAAAAAGTTAGGAGAGTGGAATAAGAACCAGTGTCTGAAACGATTTAGCTATGCCCTGGCTTAAGTGATATTAGATGTTTGCAAAAGATGGAATAAGAGATAAACCAATATCAATTTAAGTGTAAGACATTTAGTAATGCTTCACGCATGCCCTTATTTTATTAGGAACAAATACAAACATATGGTCAGGGCTCATAGCAATGCCTGTTTCAGCATGGGAGCTGGAAGCTCTGTTAAATGCACTCGGACAGAGTACTGAAGGAAATGTGTGTCTAAAGAGAAGTTTAGCTGATCCATTTTCGTAGCCCTCTAATTGTCTTCCAGCCTTCCCTGCTGCCTCCAATGCTCAGAATAGACATCAGTAGAATGTGCTACTTTTACAGGACCCAGATGCGACAAAGGTGGCAGTGATGCCACTGAATTTTTCCAAAAAGCTACACTGGAGCCCTTTGGTTTTTTGAACAGAGAGAATACAACATATGCTCTGGGGCATGTGGCCTGCCAGAGCTGGGTTCTAATTGTTACATTGCTCTCACAGAGCAGGGGAAAACACAGCCAAGAGTCTTTGTCATCTCTGAAGTGTGTGGTGCCATACTGCAGGCCAACATCAGAGCACGGAGAAGAGACAGATGTCTGGACATTTGCTGTCAAACTAAGTCAGACACTCTGCCAAAGGGACAGAAAAAAACATCCAAACTTTGCTACCAACTATCTGTCGACTTAACGGCTGCACCGAGAAGCCATCTCAATCCTCAATCTATAAATACAAGTCAAAAGAAATGTTAATATATGATCACATGTACAGCAGTGGAAAAAAGCAGAAAATCCTATTAGCTATTATTTAAAACTGATTATATGCTATTGCGTTACATGCTGAATTGGATTACCTCAATCAACCGGCAGCAAACAATCAGACAAACAAATAAAGCAGTGAATATGCATAAAGCTGCAGCTCAGACGAGCCCCCATGCTTGTGAAATGGCTTCGCTCAACTTGTGGTGAAAAGCAGAGCAGCAGGAATGCCTCCACGGATCGGCCCAGCAGATAATGTCAATCACCTACTGTGTGGAGAACCCCTCCCCATTGTTTTCTTTTACCCCCCAACAGAAAACAAATGGGCCACACAGCTTGCTGTTTGGCTGAGGTGTTAATTACCGTCCCCAGCCCATATGAACAGCAACTTCAGACAATAACCCTGTCAGGCCCCCTACACAACAGTCCCTCCCTGGTTTTCTCTGCTGATATCACCTGATCATGCGGGGCCATTGACACTTCAACCTGATCTATGCATGAAACACAATTAAAAGCTTACAGGACAAAGACGATGTGATAAGTAGCCCCCGCCTTGTCTCCGAGTTTGCATTAAACCTCATTGTTTGCCAACATTAGAGGCAATTAGACTGACAATTCTTAAGCAAACCTCGACAGTCATTGTGCTAATTAGTGTGTAATTGATGGGGAAACGACAAGCAGCTCAGCTGGTCAGAGCCGCAGTGTATAAAGATTGTTCTGAAGAGCACTCGTGTTGTTTTATCCAGTCCAGTAAGATATGAGGAAGTAATTTATTGAAGCTGTCTTGAAGAAAAGCCAAAGAAACAACATGGTGAGGGTAAAAACAGAAGACATGGGTTTTGATGTTCAGCTGTGATATAAGAATCGATCACATGAGAGTCCATAAAAAATAAATAAATACTGCTACTTTTGTCCCATTTTTCAGGTCATCACTTGAATTTCATTTAAGGCCACCTCTCTCCGTTTACATCATATTGAACCTCAGAAGCCCGCGATGCTGCTGTGGAAATAGCATCCTGCTAATGGCTACCACATTTGAAGTGTCCATTAGCCCATAGAGGAATGAAGTTAAGTGACTATGACAAGGGCACTCCCTCAGTTTGCCGGGCTTCTATTGTGACCTGGTTGGTCGTCCTGCACTCTTATTCACAGCCAGTAAAAAAACTGGGTCAAAGGTCAGACATCCAGAGTGCTGTGGTTTCTATGGTGACGTGGCCTATTAAGGCCAGGCTCATTGGCCTCTTAACATGCTCTTGTACACAAAAGAACTATTAGTGCAAAGAGGGAGAGAGGGGAGTGAAGAGGGGAGGCAGCGCAGGGGAGGTCCTAACAACGGCGTCAAGGTTTTTCCAAGTTTTCCAAGATGGTTCCACCCGCTGCCTGCAGCTCCATCCGGATCTATATGTGGCACACGCAGACGCTCAGCAGCCTGTTGTGGAGGATACACAGTGAAATCTCTTGTATGTCAGTAGCTGTGCTCGGCTGCGTGTCTGATCATTTTTTCATTCAAAAATCAGAAACAAATAGTTGTGTTGATTGTTAATAGATTTCTAAGATTCAGCTTTAAAATACTCAATGAGCGATGGTGTCATATGACGGCCTCATTTGTACAAGGCCAAACTAGCCAGCAAACTGGGTTTATTTGAAAAGTCCTTGGAGTGAATTTACTGCTGTTTCAGTAATAAAACAGCATTAACAGAATACAAGGCCAAGACAAACCCCCTAAAAAGCTTCTTTAACATTCTATCGCAGTGACTGAGCTGCAGCTTCAGCAGACGTTTGCATTTTTGCAACTCAAGCAATTATTTGTTTCAGAGTTTATTTTCTTGTCTTCCTTTGGCACGTCACCGTCCTGAGTTATTGCTTCCTGCATCTAGAGCGTTACCATAGAGCTAATACGGGTGTTGAAATGAAGCTGCCATTGTTCTTAAGTGTGACTTTCAGGTAATTTTAATCAGACGGTTAGTGGAAAGTGAGGTTACAGTTAGGAATAAGTGAGTAATTTTGTTACAGAGCGCAACAGCAGGTCACATAAACCTCACTGTATAATTAGGCACAGGAGAAAATAATTATGCATCAGCTCAGAGCAAGGCCATCTCATAAAGACAGAGGGTCGGGTGCGAAGCTATTCAAGTCAATTACGTGCAGTCAGTTATGTGGTTTCCCGTACCTGGGAGATCTGCTTTCAATTGTCGCAAACTGTTCCCCTTAATGTCAGTGTGATCTGATGTCAAGACGGGCTACTCCTCAAATGTCAGACGCCGTCCTCGTCCATGTCCTGCAGCATTGTTTGCCCAGTCGCACAGGAACACAACTTTTTATTGTTTGGGGAGTAGCCCTTTTTTCATTGAAATTCACGGCTGTAAACGTCTGTATAATTAACTCCAGAGCACGAGGTGGTTACCAGCGGTTGGCTGGATGTTTACAGTAAAGCTCGACTTAGAAATCAAATGTGTGTGTAAGTCTAGGTGTGTGTGTGTGTCTGTCGAGTCTACGCCAATGACACACAAGTGAGACCTGAATTTTTCATTTATGACCAAACACAAATTGACTGGAGACAGCATGGGTTACCAATATAATACAGCGTTTTCTTGCCAAGGCATTTAGGAGGCAATAATAAGTCCAGCATGCACCCTTCACGCTCAACGGGGCAAATACCACAGCATGCTAATCACTCCATCTAAACGCAGAGAGAAAACACAAAAATAATATTTTTCTCTCTCTTCTTTTTCTAGAAATTGCAGATAAATATTTACCCCCACCCTCTGAGAGTAAATTTGTCTACGTCTGCTAAAAGTGTGTCTTTTTTTTCTGACAGGGCACAGT
>OOFC01012475.1:15554-35942 GCA_900323345.1 Pseudochromis fuscus
TGTGTGTCTGTGTGAGTGTGTGTATGTGTCTGTCTGTGTGAGTGTGTGTATGTGTGTCTGAGTGTGTGTGTGTCTGTGTCTCAGTGTGTGTGTCTGTGTGTGTGTGTGTGTGTCTGAGTGTGTGTGTGTGTGTGTGTGTGTGTGTGTGTGTCTGTGTGTGTCTGTGTGTGTGTTTGTCTATGCTTGGAATATGTGTGCTAACAATGCTACTGCTTCCCACTGAAGAATAAAACTGAATCTTTAAAACAAAGACGTGTCCTCAGTGTCCTCAGTGTCCTCAGTGTCCTCCTCTCCATCTCCATGGTTGTGTGTGTGCTCTCTCTGCAGCTGCTCAGTGAGAAGATCAGCGGGGCAGAGGGGACCAAGCTGGATGAAGACTTCATGGAGATGGAAAGGGTGAGTTCACTGGGTGTCTGCTCAGCTGCTAACATATCCTCAAAACCTGGACTGTTTCAGACCAACTGTCCAGTCCTGGAAACCTCTTGGAAATTGAGAGAAACTAAGAAAACGTCCTAAAAACTGCTGAGTCGTCCTAGAGAAAAAATTTGATGACAATGCAAACTGTGAGATCTCTACTTATTGTTTTTATTTTAGTTTAGTTCAGTTCCTACTGTTAACACCTGAGAAACGTTATCTGGCTTCAACCAGGTTGAGTAGTTCAAGGTTCACAGTGTAGTCACATTGAATATTTCTGTCAGTCTGTTTAGTCAAAACAACATGATAATATTTAATCATGAACTATGAGCTGATCACAGTTGGTCAGTGTTATGCCTGTGACAAAATGCCACTTCCTGTCCTACTTCCATCAGAAAATAGACGTGACCAACAAGTCGGTGTTTGACCTGCTGTCCAAAACAACAGAATACCTCCAGCCTAACCCAGGTACACAACGGATCATATGTTATTTTCTTCTTTTTTCTGCCACTATACCAAACAAACAGAGTCCAGTACTTAGTACATTATTTGCTTTTCTTCCACAGCCTCTCGAGCCAAACTGAACATGCTCAACACGATGTCTAAGATCCGAGGGCAGGTGAAGACCACCGGCTACCCTCAGACCGAAGGCCTGCTGGGAGACTGCATGCTGCGCTACGGCCATGAACTGGGAGAGGACTCTGTCTTTGGTACCAAATGTCATCTTCCACCAGTTGTTTTTTATTGTTTTTATGTTGTTTGTAGACCAACAATCAGGGTTGTTCACACCAGGGGGCAGGAAAATAACTTGCTACCATGTCATGATAGATTATACACATCCTGGAAAACCTGGAATTTTTTGAGGCCTTTTTTTTCCACTCTCAGAAAACAAGTAAAATGTCCTGAAAGAAATTTTGACATGTCTTCTTATGCTGAGATTCCTGTATTTTTAATGTCATGCTACACCATGAACTGTTATATGATCTGCAGTGTGGCTGTGACCTAGACTGTGGTTGCAGTATAGGTCGTGGTTCCCATTGATCATATCAGTTTCTTTGAAGTAGTGGTACATCACATGTTCATTAAGGAGCCAGACAGACAGGATTTGTCCGAGCCAGGAAGACAGCGTCTAGCTCCAGTGTCCCACAGTCTGTGGGACACTGTGACACCTGTGATGTGTTTGTTTCTTCAGAGTTACAATGAACCACTTTGTGGAAGCTTTCTTCAGGTCGTTTGTCTTTGTGCTTGCTGTCCTGTAGGCTGTGCTCTGGTGGATATGGGTGAGGCCATGAGGCAGATGGCAGATGTGAAGGACTCGCTGGACATAAACGTTAAACAAAACTTCATCGACCCCCTGCAGAACCTACAGGACAAGGACCTTAAGGAGATCACGGTACATTACAGCAGCTGGCAGCCTGTAACTGAACCTGCACACGGTGAATCACAAACGGGATGCTGTGACCGAGCGTGTAACGTTCTATTATTGGTGATGGTGTTTGCACCACTGAGGAACTGTGGCAACACTTCCAGGATGTGCCAAGATTTCCACAGCACATTTACAACACTGCTAGATCAGAGATCACATCCATATGAGATAAACAATGAAAAAAGAGCAGTGCAAGTATGTTTCAGCATGTGTAAACATGTACATGTATTTAAAGGTACATGGGTGTGAAACCTTCCTGTGTGATACACACAGCAGTGTGACATGCAACATGTCTGCAAAACAAGTGTTTAGATTTGTGCTGCAGGAAGACATGACAATATGGACTGCATTGTTGTGTGTGTGTGTGTGTGTGTGTGTGTGTGTGTGTGTGTGTGTGTGTGTGTGTTTGCAGCACCACCTGAAGAAGATGGAGGGCCGCAGGTTAGACTTCGACTATAAGAAGAAGCGTCAGGGGAAAATCCCAGACGAGGAGATCCGGCAGGCGGTGGAGAAGTTTGAGGAGAGCAAAGATCTGGCTGAGAGGAGCATGTTTAACTTCCTGGAGAACGATGTAAGAGAGAGATGGAAACACTTCATGTCTGTCTGAGTTGAAACAAAGTCACTGATCACAAGACGTTTTTTGTTGTTTGAACCTCCATACTCGTATCATATATCATAACCACATATTCTGAATAAACAGTTAGAGAGGCAGTGCTTTAGTTTTGAACAGTCTTGGACTCTATTAGAATCACCTGAGAGTTCGACAAAACATACAATAACCAGCAAACCATCTAGTTTGTGTGTTATTATGAGATCTGTGCTGCAGAGCAAGTGTCTGTGTCTGTCTGTGTGACCACCAGGTGGAGCAGGTGAGCCAGCTGTCAGCTCTGATTGAGGCAGCCCTGGAGTACCACCGGCAGTCGAGTGAGATCCTGGAGGAGCTCAGTGGACGGCTGCAGAAGAGGTGAGGAGACTGCTCACTCTTCTTCATCCATCCATTGTCTATACCTGCTTATTCCACACTTGGGTCGAAGGGGTCTGCTGGAGCCTATCCCAGCTGTCATTGGGCAGGAGGCGCCTGTCCACCCTGGACAGGTTGTCAGCCTATCACAGGGCTAACACAGAGACAAACAACCATTCACACTCACACCTACGGTCAGGTTAGTTTGATCAATTCACCTAACCAGCATGTGTTTGGATTGTGGGAGGAAGCCGGAGTACCCGGAGAAAACCCACCATGCACAGGGAGAACATGCAAACTTCACACACAAAAAGGCCCGAGCCGAGATTCGAACCCCAAACCTTCTTGATGTGAGCTACAAGTGCTGACCACTGCACCACCGTGCCGACCCCGCTTTTCTTCACTACTGGCACTAATTACTTTGCTGCGTTCAGCAAAGTAATTAGTGCAGCACGATCGCAGCCTCCCTCTATTTCAGTTATTCAAACTGACGCTCCACTCACTGGCCTCACAAGGTTTAGACACATGTCTTGGAAAACATCTGAAATATTTTCAGCCCTAAAAAACACAGAGAAACCTTCAGATGTCCTGAAAACCACTGAGTTGTCCTGGAAAATGATTAAAATAAGCTGCAGTTACATATGTACTATGGGTTGACACAACATGGGTTGTTTTATGAGTAGCTTCAAGCTTTTAGGAACAGTTGTCTAGAGGAATAATTATGTGAGCAGATGATGGTGGACTGAGGACTGTGATGATGTGATTTTCTATTGAACTAAGATCTTCAGAGGTCAAACTCTCTGGATGTTCTGTGTGAAGTTTAGAAACAGGTTGTAGGTTGTTCTGGTAAGTCTCTGTGTCCAGGAATAGTTTGCTAACTAAAGACTGAGGAACGTGTATGTCTGCCTCTTTGAGTGTCAAATATGCAGAGCAAGACAACAAGAGGCCAAAGAAAGTGTCCATAAGTTTAGTCAGACTTGGACACTGCATGTTGTGCAGCTCTGACCTGGATCCATAATAAATGTACATGAAGCACCAACAAGATGATTGTGAGTGTTCACCTCTCACAACCTTCACCAGAGGAAACTCATATTCATACGTACAGACTGCAAGGACTAATTAACAGCTAAATATCTGTGTTTTGCTGAAATGTTTTGAGTTTGGATCAAAAAACAAATTCTAAATGTTTTCTAAATGCTACATATGACTACATAGGAATTTTATGTGGGTGTCCTCCCAGTCCAAACACATGCTTGTTAGGTGGATTGATTATTCTAAGTTCACCAGAGGTGTGAGTGTGAGTTTGACCCCACCCCTCCTGCTCCCTGATTGGATAAGAGGGAACAGAAGATGGATGGATGTAACTATGTTTTGTAGCAGTTTAAACATACAAGGATGTCCTGTTTGGATCCTCTTGATAACTTTAGTGCCTTCAGGCTGTAATTCAGCCGTGCAGGAGGTTTAGGTTGTAAACCTGAAGTCAACTAGTGAGTGAATGCAGCCCTGCCTGTTGAGGAGAGGTGTCCACTTTGAATTAGACTCTTTGTGTCCAAGTGGAGAAAGGTCCAGATAATTAAGCTGAAATGATTCTTTGTCTTTTTAAAGTCCTTCACGGACCACTGGAGGTTTCACACTGTTTTCTTCACACTAATAAATGATGTTTTTGTTCCCTTCTCATTCAGGATATCCACAGCCAGCAGTCGGCCCAAGAGGGAGTTCAAACCAAAGTCCATCAGGAGCAGCATTGAGGCTCTGGACAACAGCCAGCACAACGGCCTGTCCTACAGCTCCTCTCTCAAATCCACCGGTACATGTCTCTCATGTCTGTCTCTGTTCGTCTGTCTTTGGCTTTTTTCTGTGACTTTGTGTGTCAGCTCCATCTTTATGGTTTGCTTTGAGTTCCAGTGTTTTTCTTCTGTTGTCCTTACAGATTCCCAGATCAACCACACAGTCAATGGCAAAAGTAGGTAAACATTTACAGTGTGTAGGTTTAAGGCTCTCATCCCTCTTGGAGTTTTCTTCTCTGAGCTTTTGTGTCACATGATGTGTCCCCCTCTACTTTGCTGTGATAGGACTCAGATCCAGATACACAGTGACCATCGTACCGAGGGAGTTTCTCCTCTATCTCCAGCCTTTCAAAATGTTCCTGTTTGTTCCAACTGACAGTGAACATCTCACATGTCCCCATGCTCCAGTATCCTCATACCTGTTTGTTGTCATGTGAGCTGCCTGGATGATTTATAAAACTGTACAATATCAGTCTTCTACAGACAAAACCAACAAATGTGCTGAGAGAGACACTTTCTTCATTCACACCCAGTCATACCGATGGTGCTAAGCTAAGTTAGCCACAGCCGCCCTAGGGTAGACTGATGGAGGCCTCTGTGGAGACAGTAGAGAGGACGGCGGAAACACATTAATGCTTCATCTACAGTCTGCTCCGCTGTGAGTCTCACTCCTAAGAAGTGGTTGTAATAGAGGAAAATCAAGAATTTATTGGTGCATGACCAGATTTGTTGGTTGCGTTTAACGTTGCTGGTTCACTGCTGTGAATGAAAATGCAAAGTTAAAGTATCAGTTATTTACAAACCGTCTGAGCACTGCAGAGTCCTCACATGTGGTAAACCATCTGAATGAATGCTCAGCTGCACTGGGTAATAATCTTAATGATACAATTCAGACGTAATAAACTGGTTCACCTTCAGGATTAAGTGTCAGATATGTTTTGTGGCTCTGTGACAGTTGAGATGACCGAGCCCTCATCTCAGCAGATCAGTCCGGTAACATCAACACTCTGAGATCTGAGAGCTACAGCAGCAGTTTATCATTATTACCAGAAGTAATGTAGCAGTCATCACACAAACTAATGCCACAGTAATGGAGCTTTTCTATTGGTCAACATGAACTGGATGTCTGGAGACAGATTAACTTCAGTGATTTTCATCTCTTTAAAGTTATTGTTTCTTTGATGTAAATGCAAATTCATATGTCCAGTGTAGGATGTTGCAGTATTATCTGTGGCCCTCAGTGTTTCACAGGCTGTGTTGTATTATTTCGGCCCTCCAGTACAAACAGTTTCCCATTTGACCCCTTCCCACACAGTCCTGACTCACACACTGATACACTGATCTGTGGCGGTGGAGGCTCTTCATCATGTCACAGCCAATTTCATCTGGAGCCTGGAGTTTAAAGTCTTATTGTTAATACACTTACCACACATTGTCTCTGGAGTTTTCTCTTTAATCATCAAATATAAAAACCTGCTTCTCACCTTCTAGACCATCACCAGCCTCCCCTCTGTATCTCACTGAGCCTCCACCCTCACACCCTCAGGTCCTCTCCTCCATCCAGCTCACCCTCCCACCTGCTCCATCATCCACCACGGGGTCGAGAGCCTTCAGCCGCTCGGCCCCGCCCCCTCTCTGCCTCAGGACATCAGAAACTCACCTCCTTCAAATCCCACCTCACAACCTTTTCACAGACAGGAACCAGGCACGACAGTTTTACTGTTACTAGTGATATTATTATTTTTATGATGATTATTGGTCTGCCAGAAGTTTCTTTCTGTAATAAGGGAGTTTTCCTCCCCCCTGAGGGATCATTTGTTTTCTCCTTTGAATACTGGTACTACTGAAGACTTTGACCTGACTGTATAAAGTGTCCTTCTTGTCCTCAGTGTGTTTTTGGGGTTAGACTGATTATTGTGCTTTTGGTTTGATTATTCTGATTGTTAATTCCCTGATGAAGTTATTAGTGAAGATGTTTGACCACCTTCACAGTGGAGTCACTGCAGTTACAGTCTCCATCCATGCCTTCACTGAGTAATATGTTGGCGCCCTCTGCTGGTAACAGCCAGACACTACCTGTGTACATGTAGCAGTGCAGTGTCTACAGACATGTATATCTGTCATCATATGTGCACGTTGTTCTGTGCTGTGCTCAACATCATTTCCATTTGTCTTTCCATCTCACCCAGCTGATCATATAACCTCTGTCCCACTGTCATGGCCTGAGAGCCCCACTAAGAATGGCAACATCCACCGTGAGTAACACACCCACTCAGCTGTGACATCAGTGTGGATCAGTCCTGCAGGATTAACTCAGTCTTATTATTATGTATGAAATGCAGCGTGTGTCACCATCGGTGATGTCAGTCACATCAAACATGCAGTTTAAACAGTGTGAACTTCACACTGTAAGCTTATTGTTACTTCCCTGATCTTTTACTACATCTTAGGTCTTCATCGGTGAAAGGTGTGTGCTCGGTTGTCATGGAGATGACTCAGTATTGCACTGAGTATTGACAAGTGAGAAACCTTCCTCTGAGAGACTTACTCACTTTTTCTGAACATACAACTATGTCTCCCAGTCTTCATCTTCAAGCATTTAAAGCAGTATTACATTTTTTATCTATTCTTTTTTTTTAAACCAGACAGTTAATCAGAAAATAATTTTCTCAGCAATGAAAGGCGTCTGAAGTTGCAGCCCTGCTGTGTAAACAGTCTCTGGTAGAACATAAGCCACGTGTGTGCGGGGCTGAAATAACATCGGTCATTTTGTGTTTGGCTGCAGAGTCGGAGGTGCTGGACCAGCCGTGCTGTCGCTCCCTCTATGACTTTGAGCCGGAGAATGAGGGCGAGCTGGGCTTCAAAGAGGGCGACATCATCATCCTCACCAACCAAATAGACGAGAACTGGTACGAGGGCATGATCAATGGCGAGTCCGGCTTCTTTCCTATCAACTATGTGGAGGTCATCGTCCCCCTGCCTCAGTGAAGACGGCACCCCAAGTCCTCCACAGACTCGTCACACTCGGCCTCTGTCCTCAGCTCAACCCGGGCGTGAACATGCATGGGGTCAAATCAGCCCGACGCTGAAAAAATTCTGTCTTCTGATTTTCAAACCGAGCCCAGAGGTGGTAGTTCTGTCCCGAGCCAACGTAAGATCAAATGTTGCTGATTGTACATTGTTTTCTTTCTTTGTTCTGTTAATATTTTTGAAACCGAAGCCAACTGAAGCACCAAGCCATTAAGTGGGACGCTCTGCTTTGTTTAGCCGTCTGTGTCCTTTAGGTCTGACTGAGCAGGCATCAAACTCTGTCACTCACCCTGTCAGCAGATCCCATGAGGCTGCTCCCAGGTCACACACACACACACACACACACACACACACACACACACATACACAGAGGCCCTGCTGGATGTCATGGCTGCATTCTGAGGCCTCTACAAATAAAGGTATATATGTTGTTTGAAGTGTCACTGACCTTCAGCCTGGTTTGGACCACATACCCCTGAGCTATGAAGCTGACCTTTAGTCAGATGAAGTGGACATTAAATGGTCAGCTTGATAAATAAAGGTTAGATTCACCCACATGGTGCAGTATCTACCAATACAGACACTTTGAGAGGTTTCTGCCTTCACCAGTGGAAGTGAATAGATGGTTGTCTGTGCTGCTCTCAGAGGAACAAAGACAATCACAAAACTCAATAATCTGTTTAGGTTAAGAAGCTTCATGGCCAGCTTGTATGTTTTATTTCAAAACTACTGTCCTCCAGCTCGCACATGGCAGCCAGAGTCCTGTGTGTGATACTTTGTTGTGTGTTACTCTCCACATACAGCCTTGTTTTCTAGTGTGTATGATGCCTGTGAGGCCTTCAGGTGAAGTCTTGCCAAAGTTTGAATTCAAGTTATTTTCGAGCTTAGTTGTTGCAGTTTAGCCATAATTTCTGTAACATTGTGCTGAGATGAAGAACATGTTGACTTTGGTTTTAAGAAACAATCGTGTTTTAAAAAATGACCTGTTGAATATTTTCCACCAGCAGCTGGTGAAGTGATCACTGCCGTCACCAGTGGTCATCCACAGTCCACTCAGCTTTTTAAACTGACATGAGAAGTAGTTGTGATGAAGCCACGGCTCAGCACCAGCTTTTTTTCTGAGGAGTTGGTGGAGACCAAAACTGAGCAGAAAGGAAAGTCAGTAACACGTAGTTACTCTGTAAACTGCTGCTTCCCTGATATGTAGTAATATCTTGTGTAAAGGCTCAGTAACAAACACCCGGAGCAGCTGGAGGAGCAGAGGAAACTCTTTAGTGACACACGTGTGGATTTCAGCTGCAGGTTGACTGTTACCTCCACACAAACTGGTGACTTTAGTCAGTCCAGTGTTACCACAGAGGGAGGAAATAATGAGCTAAACTTCAACAACACCAGAATCATGGTTTCCCATGTGAAGCTAGATATGAATCATTGTGGTGTTAGCTCGATGGTTTCTTCCTTCTCACGCAGACGTTCCTCTGCTGTTTATTTTACAAATGTCTTTTTATTGTTTTGTGACATGTTCAAGCCGCAGGCCTCAACCAGTTAAAGTCTGTGGTGCTTGAAAGCCTCACGCTCCACCCTGACCACTGTAGACAGATGTGACTGATGGCCTGTGTTGTGTTGTGATGTTGTATCTTTGTGTTCATGTGTTTCTCCTGAGTGTCGCCCACATGTTAATGACTGAGGAGCCAGGCTGACCCCCATGGCTCTGAACGTCCCTCTCTCTGTTTACATGCTCTGACCTGTTATGATGTTGTGTAGGGAGAGGGACGGATGCCTTGTCACACTGCAGCCACATCAAAGTGCTTTTTGAAATGTCTGTATTGCACTGAAGCTTTAGAGTCTACCTACCACACGCACCTTTTTCTTTGTTAGTGTTTGGTTGCACTTTGTGTTATCTACAGCGAGGTTGGAGTCACTACCATATCAGATACATATATATCTGTATATATATCTATATGCATAGATATATATATCTATATATAGATATATGTGTGTGTAAGGTCTGATGGTAGATGCTAGATTTCTATAACCACACTTGTCTTTGTTGTGTACTTTAATGATTGTAACGTGGATTAAACAGTGGCTGGATCACAGTCTGCTCCTTGTGAGACTCACGCCGCTCTCTCATCAGCTGATGCTCAGTCGTAGCATGACTGAAGCCTTGTGGGGGTTACTGATCAAAGTGTCACGTCAGAGCCAGCAGCAGCCTCTTCTCGTCCGTTAGATGCCTCCAGACAGGAAGGTGCAAATGAAAGGTGAATTACTACAAAGAGAAGATGTGATTCACTTCTACTGAAAACCAGTCGAACCTGTCCTGTCCCATAAAAACTGTTTGACCATGTTTTAGTTTAACTTCCCTGTCTCCATATTTAGCTGCTGCAGGCTTCATGTAGACCTCCAGCAGCACCTCAGTCCTGCTGTGCTCCCAGCTCTGCTGTGCAGCCTCCTCTCCCTCACTGAGACACACAGGAACCCATTCATCCTGTGGAGATGTGAGCTGCAGCTGTGTATTTTACCTCGCTGACTGTCAGCAGGTACACGTGGAGGGAAACTGCACAACGGTCAGATATCAGATATCTGACTAAATGGCTTTGTTGATGTGGTCTGAGGAAAATACACCTTCACCATATGTGACAGACCCAGCATCTGCACTTTGTGGTGTGTTTGAGGAGTAATGAAGTCTGTATCTTTTATTCACTGCTCCCATCGCTGCAAAAGACAAAGACCTGTCTCAGCTGCATGAGACGATGGGTTTTCCTCTGAGAGTAAAACGCAGGATTGATGGAGCATCAGTAAGAAACCTGATGTTGTACAGTCTGTCATGTGGACCACTGCTGCTGGACAGAAGGTGAATGATTTCACAGCATCAATCAGTTTATTGTTGGCTCTGTTTGAATGGTTCCTGCAACTTTAACATGTTTAATTGTGCACAGAGGCTCTGATTCATGCCTCTGACTGATGGACGCTGTCGTCTTTCAAGACGTTCACAGAATAAAAGTAAAACCAAAGTCAGATAAATACAACTGTTGGTTACAAACTAAACTCACAGGATGTGTTCAGCATCTTTTCTCCTGAGCTGAACACTTCCAACCTTCATCTCTATGATCTGTGATGTTAAACAGGCAAACTGCTGGTGATTTGAATTGATTAGTGGATAAAACCAGTGTGAAACACGAGGGCTTCTTCAGCACAGCAGAGAGTTGGGCGTGACTGACTGTACCACATGACCCCCCCCCCAGTGTCCTGCTGCCCTCTGCAGTGACCAGCTGTTATTTTTCACACCACTGTCTGAAAAGCAGAGAGTTTAAAGTCCACAGAAGTCCTGATGTTTCCCTGCAGAGTCGACTTCCTGTCCCTTAGTTTAGTTCATGAAGAACAATGTGAACAGATGTAAGACCAGGTCTGGATGATTGTCTCTTATTCTTAATTCACTTTATTTCCTTTCATCATATGTGGACCAACTCTACTTTATATACTATAGAGAGAGAACAAAGAAAATGTATTAAATACTTACCGTTAGCTTGCAGTTGCTTAGATGTTCAACATGTTGCATGATGATTTTTTTTCTAAAGGTTTTTATCATGGGTTTGTAATAGCTGTTAGCACGGGGCGCTGCCTGCACACAGTCCCAGGGATGTCTCTGTATTCAGTCGACAGGAGAGGACTTTTCTTTCTTTCTTTTCCCAGAAGATTTCATGACAATGTTGTTTTTATTTATTAATGCACTTATCATGAAACTAGCAGCACACTCTCCAATTCCAGCACTTTCAATTTTCTTTACAAATGTAACAGTGAATGCAGGATTTCAGGCTGTTACTTCCTCAGTCAGCCCCACAGTATAAAGGACTGACTCTGATACACTACAGTCAGGTCTATGTGAACACTGTACCTCTGTTTGCCTTTGCCTTCTCCTCAGTATTCATTCTACACCCACTTCTGGAAGGAAGAAGGAAACTGGCTGCGCAGTTCTGTGTTTTATTTTTTCAGTAGCATAATTTATGCAAAATGTGTTTTATAGATGTTGTAAATGAATATATTAATAAATATATTGCGTAAATAAATGACAAGCAAATATTGAGCCAACATTCACTTGTGTGTTTTCTTTGTGCAGCTTGATGACACTGAGCTGTGTCTGTGCACTGACAGCACATCTCATCACTTACAAGATATTTTTCATACATTTATTACAGTTTTAAACTCGAATGTGTCCATTATACCTAATATTTGTGTAACTTCTGAAAGGTGTGAGGACGTTTAACAATGTAAGCAGAAGCTTTATGGTTATTCACACTTACAGGTTTGTTTTGATTTCATTTAAATTTACATATGACCTGTAACTACTATTTTATTATTTATATGTACTTACAAAGGAAATACTGTAAATGGATTAAAAATATATATATGGTCATGTGACTGGGTCCATGATCCAGGCTTTAAAAGGGGAAATCTTAATGTGAACAGTGTGTTTCTGTTTTTCTCTCTTCATCATCCTGTTAACAGCAAAAACTGGAGAGTTGAAATGTCCGAGTTCAACATTTCAGAGTTGATTTGAACTCCCAAAGTCTCATTTCAACACTTTAAGAAGTTAAATGGTGTTTGGTGTTGGAGTTGTTTGAAAGAGTTGATCAAGTCAAGTTAAATCAGCTCTGCAGACACATGATGAAGCCCCGCCCTCTATTTCACTTCTTCTGTTGGAGACCAGGAGACCAGTGTGTGTTTTCTCTGCACATGGCAACTGCTATCAAGTCAAACTTTCCTAAACTGTAATAAAGTGACGGTAAAACATCAGCAGATAATAAATATTTTACAAAACTTGGTTTGTTGTGAGGGTGGCACGGTGGTGCAGTGGTCAGCACTTGTGCCTCACAGCAAGAAGGTTCGGGGTTCGAATCTCGGCTCGGGCCTTTCTGTGTGGAGTTTTCATGTTCTCCCTGTGCATGGTGGCTTTTCTCCGGCTTCCTCCCACAATCCAAAGACCTGCTGGTTAGGTGAATTGATCAAACTAAATTGACCATGAGTGGGAGTGTGAATGGTTGTTTGTCTCTGTGTTAGCTCTGCGATAGGCTGGCAACCTATCCAGGGTGACCCCGCCTCCTGCCCGATGACAGCTGGGATAGGCTCCAGCAGACCCCTACGACCTAAGTATGGAATAAGCAGGAATAGAAAATGGATGATTTGTTGTGAGAACTGAGCAGCTATAGCTAGAGTTGATTGTACCTGTAGTAAACCCATGTGTTGACTGTGGTGCAGTGGTACAGCAGCTGTGGACCAACTGGATGGTTAGTGTTTGACTCCACCTCCTCCCAGTCTGTCAGTCGGCCCCGGGATTAGAGTTACTGAACTCTGTTTAGGAGTTAACACATTTCAACTCTTTTGAAAGTGTTAATTTAACTCTGGAGAGTGTGGAGCCAAATAAACCCTGGAAAAGTATTAAAATCAACTCTGTGCGAGTTAATTCAACACTCTGATTTTTGCTGTGTGAACCACACATCACCAGCACACAGCCGCTGAACTCCCCTCTGCTCTGATGTGTGATCCCTGCAGCACACACTGCAGCACTGCATCAGCTCATGTGGATCAACTCTGGTCCCACCTCCTCCCTCAGGTTTATGGTTCCCAGTTTAGTAAGATTCATGTAATGAGTGTGAGTCCTGGTGTGGGAAATAACACAAACCTGTGTTCATATTGTTATTATTGTTACCAGTCTCTGTTGTGGTCTAATACTGTATAATTGTACCTCATTGTGCCTCTGTCAGCTGTTCAAATCAAACAGTGTGATCCTCTGATCAGGGACAGCACCTCACACACAAGGTGAAGCACAAACACCTCATCTTCTGGTTTTGTCTGTCACCACATTGTTGTCGTTGTTGTTGTCATTGTTGTTGTTGTGGTAGTACTCACTGGTTTCTGGTTCACTCATGTTTTCTTAGTTTTGCTCGCTCTGCTCTAAGGTAAGGGAAAAATTGGATGTGAAAAACTGACTATGGTCACATAAAAGAGGCGGGGTTGGCAGCAAAGGACCAATCACAGAGCTGCATGTTTGTCCCAAGAACAACTCTGATCCAGTTCAAATGTCCTGAACAACACAGACGTCTCTGTCACCACAACACTGCTGTCATGGGGAGAGTTCCCTTGTTCACTTTATTGCTTTTTAATTTCACATCATTACAAAACAAAATATCAATAAAAACCATTTTCACTGTGACAGTTGAATAAAACTCACTGTAATGAATGTGATTAGAGTTTTGATAAAGCTTCCAGTTGTTTGTAGGAGTCTTTTCTCTGAGCTGATTATATCTGTGCAGCATCAGCATCATCTGAGCTTCTCCACACAGACACAGAGCTGTTCACTTTTACACACTTTGCACAACGGAGGTGACTTCATGAATACTTAATGATAAATATTCTGGACTTGGAGGATCATCAGGATCTAACAGCAACTTTCCATCAGACAGGTGAGTCACAGAGTCACCGTCCTGAGCTGCATCACTGCTGATGGACTGATTTGACTAAACTTGGTGAAAGTCTGATATTTCCAATAACTATAAAATACAGAACATGAGCTCTTCAGTCAGATTATGGCAACAGGTGGAACATGGACATTGAAAATATATTTTAGTGCCATAAGTCTCTGTGGTTTGATAAAGTATTATATAGGGAATTATAAATAATATTTCTCATGATAATATGTATATTATATGTATATTAAACTCTTAATAAAATATGTTGGACACGGGGAATACTGGAGACTGGACTGGAGAAGTCTTCAGAGACCGTCTCAGTCTCTTCACAGAACCCTCAGTGATGTCTGATCTCTGATTGGTCGGTGGGTGGAGCTTTTATAGCATAACCAACGACGAAGCTGGTTAGATTGGCAGTATAGGTTACCATGGCGATATGTCCCGGTAAAAAGTAAACCTGCTTCATAGTGCAGGCCTCAGATCAGCTGTTTCTTCCATGTTTAGTGTCTCACTGGATTATGTTTGAACTGAATTTTCCTTTTTATTTAAGCTCATCCAATGAAATGAAACTGTTTTGTTTTCCAACAGAAGTAAACATGTTTTTCTATGAGAGCATCAGAACACATGAGGTGTTTGTACAGTAAATCTCCAACATGCAAACAAACTGTCCTTTCATCCTTTCATCAGTCATCTGTATCTAGAGGCAATATTCACACACTCCTGCTACACTTGCAGACAAAGAATTATTTTTTAATTACTGCCAAACAAAACACTGACAACACAGTGCAGGGAAAATACACACAGCAGAAAAACACTGCCTGCCATCTTTGTTTAGGAGCCACTGAGTCAGTAATAAATGATATTGTTTTGCTGAAGCTTCACACTGCAGAGTAATGCTGTCCTCTCATGCTTCACTGTACCACCTCACACTGTGTCTTGCGGGACACCTGGCTCAGGGACACCTGGCTTTGGGACACCTGGCTCAGGGACACCTGGCTCGGGGACACCTGCCTCAGGGACACGGCAGAGAGGCTGTTGGAGGCTGTTGGTCCACGATGGTTCAGTCACTGACTGTTCACAGAAATGGACGAAGCAAATGTGATGTCATCCTTTGATCTGTGGACTTCTGTCTTGAAGTCTGGAGATCTGCATTTGAATGTTCCCATGTTGGTGGTTTGGAGCCAGAAGTGACCATATTTGGATATGAAGGGAAGAGTAAGGAGGCGGGTCTGACCCTTGAACCCAAGATCACTGCCCAATGTGTATGAGGCTGGACTTCAGCGCTGCTCTCATTGGAGACCAGACCTGTCAGTCAAACTAACCACACCCCTAAATCTTCCTCTTTTTGAAGCACAATATCGACTTAATTACAATCTGAAAAGTCCATCTGGGCCAACTCACACAGACAGTGGGTGAGAAGTTTAATCAAGTCAATATCATACCTTTTTTACCTGGAATTTATTTATTCATTTATTTTTTCATATTGACGTTTTCTCACTTTTGATAGAATAAAAACAACATACACTCATTTGCATTTGATAAACTGACAGAAAGTACATGAAGCTTTTTGGTGATATGAACAGCTGTGTATTACTCTGAGAGATGTTGCTAATATTTAGTCTGTCCTCTTTTTTTGTATTTTTCCCTTTCATTTATTATTTGCAGTGAAGATGCAGCGAGAGGGAAACAGCAGTGCTCCCCCTCTCAGTCCATCTGCACTTACATCAGTGCTTCCTACAAAGTTCAGAAGCCAAACAATCAAGACCAAAGCAGAAGTGCAACAAATTGTAATACACCTGACGGCCACCGGAGGCAGCTACCAAAAAACTCTGACTCCAACTGATCAATTCATTTTTAATCCTGACATACTAAGTCAGTACATTTTTTCCACAAGTCATTCTGATGTCATTAGTTAAAGTCATCTGGTCCATCTGAAAAAACAAACAAGCAAACAGAAAAACCACATCATTAAGGAGATGTGCTTCAAAAACAGGAGGATTTAGGGGCGGGGTTAGCTCCACTGACAGCTCTGGTCTCCAATGAGAGCAGCTCTCAGGTCCAGTCTCATACAGACTGGACAGTGATCTCAGGTTCAAGTCTCAGACGCGCCTCCTCACTCCTTCCTGTATATCCAAATATGGTCACTTCTGTCTCCACACAACCAACATGGCCCCGTTCAAATGTTGATCTCTTCAAAACAGGAGTTCACAAACCAACGCCTGATGTTTCACTTGCTTCGTCCATCTCTGTAAACAGTCCTTGGCTTTAACTCTCTGGGTTTGCTGACCAGTCTCCACTGGAACTAAACCACTGGACAGGTCTCGGTTTGACAGGATTCATGAAGCCAAGTGTTGGAAGCATATGTCCGACTTACTGAGAAAACAATAATAAAAATATCTCTCCAGTGGATTTGGGATTGAAATCTTCAGACAAAAATGATCTGCATGGTCATATTTGTATATTTGTATATACAGAGTATATATAACTCCAACCATGTCTGAGTACATTTTCATTTTTTTTGGCTGATGTCACCATGGGATCTAGAAAAAACCAAAACTCTTCTTTTTTTCTCCCTTTCTTTTGGTTTGTTTGGTTCTCTTCCTCTGGGTGAACTGGTCCTGTGAACTCCACAGATAAATAAAGGTTCTCCACAGTCCCAGTCTATATCCACACCTCAGTACTTCTCTGCTTGGACCCTCTAATCTCCCTCTTGCTCTTTAAAGGCTGTGTCTCTCCTTTATGGTGGTCCAGTCTCTTCGGTTGCTCCAGTCTGGTCTCTCGGACCTCCTCAAGCCCCGTCATTCTGCCACAGTTGACGGCACAGGTCCAGTCAGGTTGGTGACCCACCACCAGGTCCAGAGTGGGCAGGGAACTGGTGCTGGTCACTTCTCTGAAACCTAAAGAAGATTTGAGAGAGGGGCTGTCAGGGGGGAAGGTTTCATACCCTCCTCTCATACCTCGGCATCCTCCCCAGGACGCCCTCTCCCTCATCCTCACCGCCTGGCGGATCTTCTTCCAGCCCAGGTGGTTGAGCTCCAGCAGGTTGAGCAGGATGCAGAAAACCCCCACACAAAACATGAATAACAGAAAAATGGTCTTCTCGGTGGGCCTGGAGACGTAGCAGTCCACTGGCTGGCTACAGGGGGGCGAGGTACAAAGGAAATGGACAGGCACCTTAAAGCCAAATAGCTTCCACTGTGCCAGGACAAAACCCACCTCCAGGACGGCCCGTAAACACACATGGAAGACATAACATTTGGACAGGACCCCTCCAGCAACCACATGACCCTCTGCATTCCCCTCCCTGAAGGTACAAGCTCGGGCCTGGCTCACGGGCACAATGTTGAGGTCCCCCCTCTGGAGGCTTAGGGCAGGGACGCCCTCCAGCACATCCGCCAGGCTGTGACCTAGATGCTTGTGGGATTGGATAGAGCAGCTGTCTGAGTCACAGCTCCGATCGTACGCCTCTTGTCCACTGTCTCGTCCTCCATCTGGACCCCCCTGCCCGGGGACATCAGCTCCTGGTCCCAGCCTCTGAATGGTGTTGTGGGGCAGCTTGGACAGGTTGTGCCACGTGTAGATGATGAAGCACAGAGATGGCGTGGAGACACTGATGATGTGGAAGACCCAGAATCGAGGTTGTGAGATGGGAGCAAATGCATCGTAGCAGATGGTGGAACATCCGGGCTGCAGTGTGTTGCACACAAACATCTCCTGCTCGTCGGTGTACACGTCCTCAGTCGCCACGGCGACGATGAGCAGCCGGAAGATGACCATGACGGTGAGCCACAGGCGCCCGATCATGGTGGAGTGCTGATGGACAGCATCCAGAAGGCGTTTGAGCAGAGTCCACTCCGTCATGGTGGCCTGTGGCTGCCGGCTGCCTCGAGGAGGGACGGGCTGCCTGGAGCAGAGCAGTCTGCTGTGGACTGATCCACCTCTCCTCCTCCTCAGCTGCTACCACACTGGCCTTGCTGATACCTTAAGTCACCCTGCAGAAAACCTGATCTGGGCTACACTAGCCCACCTAATTAACACACCCTTCAGTTCATATGTGTTTCTCTCAGCTCTGTAAACCCCTCTGTGGTTTGTTAGAAGGTCTGTAAATGTTGAAGTCTGTCCTCCCTCACTGAGGTCTGCAGTGGGCTCCCTCTGTGCCTGAATGTTGGCCAGACCTGCCTCCCAGGAGAGAGCCACCGTCTTTTAAAGATAAGGATGTACACTTGACATGAGTCACTGGGCACGCTCACTTCTCTCTTGTCTTTAGGATCCATTTTAAAACCGGGAGACATCAGCCTTCCTCTGCTGGAGGAGCTGCTGATAGTGCAGACTGATAGAGCGCTCTTCACAGATTAGTCCCCTGAAAGCTAATGGCCTCTTCTTATAATGGACAGGCGCATTTCAGCTCAGGACCAGTGAAAAGCATGTCCACTGTCAGACATTGAGACGTTTGTTTCAGGACCCACAACTGACCTGAATGATTCAGAAATCAACATCAGGACCGGGAGCCTGTTGTCTCCTGTTGTCTCCTGTTGTCTCCTGGTGTTTTCTATTGCTGTTGTGACGACTCGTCTCGAGCCTCTTGCCTTATCTGTGTTTTAAAAAAAGCCCCATTGAAAGGTCTGCCAGCATCAAATCCTCATGTCTCTCAGATAAAACACTTAGTGACCCCCTTCCCTACTTCAAACAGGCCCTGTCTGAGTCCCTGCTGCAGCTCTGCACTGAGCTATTTCTGACATCAGCACAACAGTTCGGTGTCACACTGGATGAAAACTACGAGGAAGATCTTCAGTGTGTTTCAGATTAAACCATGAATCTAAAAGCATCTGAAGGATGAGAGGAGCTGCCAGCATGTAGCCAGGAGATGTGTACATCAGTGTTAACATCGCGTTTCATCGCTGTGATGAAATATAACTGACACTTTAGTCAATGAATAAAAATGAGACGAAGATGAGGGACGAACGGAGAAGATGTCCAATCAGAACAATTATATTTGTGGGACGAGTTGTGAAGAAATCCAATCAGAGTGAATCTTTTGAGGGTGGGTCGATCAGTGTGGAGGCAGCAGTTACACAGGAGGAGACAGCCACCAGGAGAAGACCATCAGTTTTCATTTAGCTGCTTATCTCTTTCAGTAGGATTGTTCTTCATCCTGACACAATGTCACATGCATTGCAACTTTAACATATCTCGATTATCTTCAGTGAAAAAGCCACAGTCACGTTGTTGACATTAAGAATAAAATAAAATTGATGTTTTGAGTTACAGCTGTTAACCCTGTGTTTCCAATGACCAGAAACATTTAGTCGACTAAAATCTGCTGATATACTAGGTATATATTATATCCCCAGCTCCTCCTGTCCACATGTCGAAGTGTCCTTGGGCAAGACACTGATGCTCCCAGCTGCTACCAGTGGTGGCTAGCAGCTCTGTAGCCATTGGTGTGTGAGTGTGTGTGAATGTATGAATGAGTTGCCTTGTAAAGCACTTTGGGACCTAGCTAAGGTGCAAAACGCTATATAAATGTTCTCCATTTACCATTTAATATTTGGTCTGCTAGACTAAAACCAGACTAGCAGGTATCAGGCTGAGATATAACTAAAACTAACTGGTGTTATTGAACAGATTAAGACTAACTCAGAATAATGCAGTAAAAATGAACTGTGCTGTACATGTGTCAGGTCTGAGCTGCTGCTGACTCTTCACAGTCGCCTCCTTTTTCTTTGGACCAATCAATGTCTCTGTAGCAGATGCTGTTATCTCTGTTTTTATGAGTCACTGCAGTAATACACAAATGCATGGGCACAGAAATTTCATTTGAACATTTATTATCTGATAACCACATATAAAGTTATGGACACTGTGAAACGCTTTATTCAGTGTGAATTTTATTGATGTAAAAAAAACATAAAAGCTTTAAAATAGAATATGCAACTAACACCAGATCAAATGTGACAGTAGATAATGTCCTGCTGTGTAACCAGCTGTCGTCCTTTAAAACCCACCTGAGGCTGTGGCCCCCTCAGCACTGGTGAACTGCTGCTTTAGATTAGCAGCTTTGAAAGAAACAAACAAACCAAACACACCAACATGACACTAACACTCCAACCAATCACATCTGTGGGACTGATGACACGAAGACCACAGGCTGCAGTGGCTGTGAGCAGTGAGGGCAGGTGAACAGGTTCAATTCATGTTATGGAGAAAAATGTTGAAAGAAAGAAGTGTGTGTGTGTGTGTGTGTGTGTGTGTGTGTGTGTGTGTGTCCATGTGTGTGTGTGTCCTCACTGTCGGAGCAGCTGG
>OOFC01012478.1:2353-15131 GCA_900323345.1 Pseudochromis fuscus
GAAACAGAGTGTGTGTGTGTGTGTGTGTGTGTGTGTGTGTGTGTGTGTGAGAGAGAGAGAGAGAGAGAGAGAGAGAGAGGAGTGAAAGAGAGGAGCAAACTGAGAAGGTGGAGTGTGTGTTGCTATAGCAGCAAACTCAATGAAGGCCTCACTATGCCAACCTCCACGCTCCGAGAGAATTAGCATATTATTACATAAAGACAAAATGTTCCATTCACACTTGGTTCACTGAGGATGTGCTAAGATGTTGGTCTTTGGTGAAAAATCCTCATTCATTCATCTCTATTAAACATTAACATATGAAAAACAAGGTGTTGTTTTTATGTAGCCTCCACGGGTAAATCCACAATGAACTGTTCTGAAAGTAAACACTAACACAACAGTACACACACAATGGAAATCAGATTTTACCGTTAGCTCTTTTTATCATCGCTCACAGTAGTATTTACCTGGTTGCACTTCTAAAAAGCACCTCCCTGGTGTATGAAGTGAAACCACAGGTGTGCAGTGCACTACAGTGAATCTACTTTGTACTCTGCCCAGGCTCAGAGCTGTGGAGGTGGGCACTGCACTAAGAAACTGTTGGCAGTGACACCACTTCACATATGCATCTTAAAGTGCCAAAAAGGGATATCGGTGTGAGGTGTGGACTGAGGGAAGCTTACAAGAATGTTATGTGGTGGATCTGTATTTACAGATGGGGCCTGTATGGGATGTAAGCCTCACAAAACTGAAAAGATTCTGTATGCAACTACACACTATGTTTTATGACTTCTGTGTGCAGATTTCTGTGTCCAGTATAAACTCAGCCTCCCAGATGGTTTTCCACCCAATCAGGCCTCAGCACTCCCTTCAAGTTCCCCTGTGTAAGTCAGGTTCATGGTTGATGGGGCAGATCCCACAGTTCTGCTATAGAAAAAGAGACATTCTGGTTTCATGGTTACTTATTGCAGGCAGATTTTTATGGTTGCTTGTTGGCAAAGAGAACTGGTGCTTTTGGCTTGAGCTGTCCACATCTGTGCTCCACAGGGGTTACCTTGTGCCTGCACTGAAGCCTCTCAAAAAAAAAAAAAAAAAGCATCTTAGGTATGGCGATCATATTTTGCTGGATCCTCTAAGGTGTGGACAACATCCTTGCAGAACTGTGCAGAAGGACATAATGTCTTTGTAGAGACTGTTGTTGTGTTTGAAGAAAATTTTTGTGGCTTCACCCTTATTGCAGCCAACTTTGGGACTTCTTGAACACATTAGGGCTTTCATGAAAATAAATCTTTCAATGGAAATCTGTAACGATAAAACGCTGTTTTAAAAGGCTAAAACAAAGAGGAGGAATGGTGGATCCAGCTGCATTTTGAATTAAGATAAAAGGGAAAAAAAGAGGAGGGAAAAAACTCTATAGAAAAAAAAAAGGAGCTCAAAGGGAAATGTAGACCACAAAATGCTATGAAGTCAGAGCAAGCCTATCTCTTTTTAGTCAGTTGTGGTTTTGCTCCACGATTTACTATAAAAACCTGGCAGTGTCCATGGGGGCTAGTTAGCAGATCCCACTGATATGACTGGAGTTGGGTGGCTTCACCACATGCTTGGCCAGGGGTGAAGTGACTCATAAACACTTGGAAGCTTAAGGGGATGGGGTGGCGGTGGGTGTTCATCCACCTGTGGAGACACTGCACACTGCAGTGCAGACAGACACAACTGACCAACACAACTGAGGGCTCAACAACATAGCTGCAATTTTCTTAAGCTGATGATAGTAATCAGTCATCAGTTATTAAACCGACTACTTCAAGAGTTATGGGTGCAGTAGCAGTTGCTTTCAAATGCTGGCGCTGTTCATAGCAAACAATAATAAAATTAGATCTTTCTTTTCACTCATAATGGAAACTATTAGCTTAACGTGCATTAAGCTCAATTTCTTGCAAATAACACTGTCTAATGATAGTAATGAATTTATTAAACAGCATATGAAAAAGAATTTCTTAAGAAATCACTAAAACACAATGTGTGCCTTAGGTTTACTTTATGGGGAAGGTCCCTTTTTTCCACACATATATGTTTTTTCACATCTGTTTTTTCTCCTTTTTTGTTCATTGAGAAAGAGAGGAATGGAGATACAGATAGGGGGAGGAAAACCAGTGCAATACTATTACCATTTCCTGTTTCTGTGGAGCCAGGGGTCTTCGGGGAGCGAGCTGAGAGGAGTCCTGGCGGCCAGCCGCCTCTGATGGGCCAAGACATACTGTGGAAAGGGGAGAAAAATCAGGAAACCTGCCTGCAAAGAAACCACTTTTAAATTATCCTTACACAAGGCTTGGAGCGCTTGATATGCACGACCAGTACCTAACAAGAAATTAACTTATCAGATAAGCATTCAAAATAATCACAGGAATGGCTTCACTATGTAGTTTCTTAACTGCAGCTACATTTTCTATGAAAAATCTCTTTTTCTTGAAAAGTACCTCTCTGCATTTTCTTTGTTGTCGACTCTAAATACTCGCTCTAGGCATCTCATCTTCGCAACAGTAAAGGGACTGTTTCTAATTAAACTTTAGTACCATTTTCCGAATAGTCTTTACCAAGAAAACATTCTTATAACTCTGAGTCTTTTACATTGTGGTTTTTCCACTATAAACACTCATAATATTACGCCACAACTCTATTGCCAAAAGACAAAAAGAAACAGAAACATCAGCAGTGGAGTTTGCATGGTGAAGGTTAGATGAAAATATGTACAGCATCTATTATAGTGTCCACCAACATGTCCGAACATACACTTTGTTTCAAGCACACACAAAAATATATGTTTTATACATAGTTGTTGCAAAGGTGTTTTGAAGAAAGAAAAACATTTTAGCCTCTTTGGCAGTTAATTCAATGCTGTATTGATTGGTAGAGAAAATCTAAAGAGTATATTCTTCAAGGAGTTGTGCTTAATTGTAATTAATTATATAATCCCTGTATATTCCTATAAAACTCTGTTGTTTACCTTTGGAGTCAGGGTCCGGTCCACGCTTAACCTAAACTGGAAAGCTGTCTGAGGGAATGAGGGATCAGTTAAATAAACAAATAAAGTAAAATAGGAGGTAAATTTCGAGGAGCCCCTGAAACCCCTGACCTTCCCTGTGAGAGACCCCCTCCTCTTCCCAAACGGTGCTACCAAACACAACCTCTCGCACTGCCAGCACGCTGCTCTCCTGACAGGCTCAGACTCTGAGGCCTAAAGAAAACAAACCGACTCTGATTGTGAAAATAGTGCCGTAAGGCCCTCCTGGTGCCCGCCGCTTATCTTACACAAGGCAAGCTTTGTGTACTGTGGGGGCTTCTTGCTGCCCCTCAACCACCCCACCAGGTGGAGACTTCCAGGACCAAGCTCTCCTCCTCCTCCTCCATCACCCCCTCCCTGCATCACTTTCCCTCTCTGCCCTCATGTGTACCATGTCACCTCCATTGAGACTGCTGTGTATATTTTGAAAGGGGAGCATCAGGAAATTGATCCACAGGCCCCACACTGCTCTGTGGGCAAAAGCAATTCCTTAACAGTTGGAGATGATGAGACTTCCCAACCACCAAATGCCAAACACTATTTCATATACACAGCATTTGGAATAAACGCTTGTTATAGGAAAAAGTCAAACTTAGAAGGTGACCATTTATTTAAGCAACGGATGGAAAATAGTGGCAACAAGACACTAATACAATATGTTGAACTACAGTACCCAGTATTTTCAGGTACTGTAGTGATTGTCATATTTATATGAGGTTTCCTATAACAGCATATGTTTTGTGTATGGAAATAAGCTGCATATTGGAAGATCTGGTCAGTTCTCCATTTGCAAACTAAACAAAATGATTAAAACGGTAAAAAAAAAAAGGTAAAAAAAAAAAAAAGAGTTGTTTTGTTCTTTGATTAGTTTGCCAGTCCTCATGTTTAACTTGATTAAGCACACTTTCTATATGTGGCATTATAATTGGTCTTAGAATCATCTTGTAATATTATACAAAATTATTCAGAAGATCGATCAAGACTTCCTCTGAAGCTTTCTCCAGAAGAGGGAATAGTTGGTGCATTTAGCAGCTATTCCAGTAGTTCACCAGGTCACATCAATGTTGGAGAAAAATTGGATAAGAAAAGAAGGAAAATGAGGAACAAAAAAAAAAGAAAATATGCAACTGATTATTATTTCAGTACACATGCAAAGTAGAGATATTAATACACTCAGCTTGCCACTACGGTTGCTGGGCATTTCTATTGGGGTGAAATTTGACAACAGTCAAATGGCTACTTATCTGTGTGATGTTGAGCCAAGGCCGACTGTCAGTAGGAGAACAGATGTTTCAGTGTTGCTGACCTCAAAATAGCTGGATACAATATCTGTGTATCGGCATCATTGGGAAGTCAATGATAACTCACCCACAGCTATGAGTGATATTCTCCCTCATGTCACAAGCCAAGTCAAACTTTCAGCTGTGCCAAGCTGGAGGAATAATAAAGATGTTACCGTAGGCTGTTTACTGAGACCGTCAGCAAATATGTAACAACAGCATTTTAGGCCAGAAACTGATTAGTGCTCATCATTTACTTAGTTTAGTTAACATTTAATCAAATTACAGTGTTTATTACATGGACTAACCTCTAGTTTCAAAAATAAACTGACCTCTCTGTTCATGGTGAACCATGGGGGTGCAGGTCGAAGAAGTTCTGCTGGAGAACATTTACTCTCCTTATTTGTATGGAAAGTCGAGAACTCTCAGTTTGCAAACTGGACTGAAGAAAAACAAAAAAAAAACTGCATTTAAAACAACATATTCTTCATAAGACTGAGGATGAAACTCCAAAATATGAAAGCAAGTGTCACCTGCAGAGAAGTCTGTGCACTTTACATTTTGTGAGTATTTTGTGTTACGTCAGCAAAGAGGAGAGTGGAGAGATTAGGTCTGAATTTTCAGTCTTTGACAGTTAAGTAGTTAAATTCATTACATTTGAGGCTTTTGAGTTTTAGATCAGTTCGTGACTTCTGGTTCATCCTCCAGTTGGCGATGCTCTAAAGTGCTTTACACTGGAAACAGTAAGTATGGCATGTTAATTTTAGCAGTATGGTTGGCAAGATACCAAGTTGTGGAAGGAGATTTATTTCTAGCAGCTGTAGATATAATTTATGATTTCTGATGGTCTTGTCAGGCTTTTAGTTGGTCCACCACTTTGGCCCATGAACTTACAACTAACAAGAAATTGACTTGTGTCTTGACAAGCATGACATAGATTCAGAGGAGTTTTAACAAACACTGGGGATCCAGCAACTTTTTCTAATTTCCAGTTTGTCTACTACTTTGTGTAATCAGTTTTTGGATAATTACAGTCTTTTGGTAATATCCCTAAATCCAGACTTGCTCAAATATTCTAAACATTACAACATACATGAAAAATATCAGCACGCTAACATTGTCAACATGAGTCTTCTTTGCCATCTGTTGTGTGTCATCTGTGAGTAGATATGCCAATACAAGAGGCAAAATGAAAACAACCGACCTGAAAAATGCAGCAGTGTTTTCTCTCCAAACACTTCTGGAGATAGAGGTTCAACGACTTTCTCGCCCAGAGTTCAGGCTCTAAGGTAACACTGCTTTACAGCTTTGCACAAATCCACCTGGCGGACTGAAAAGCCCAAACCTATCTGTAACCCTAACCACTTGATTGATGGCGCTTGATGTGGGCTGTACACTGCCTTTAAACTGGTTTACAGGTGGATTGGAGAGAGGACTAACTGTCGAGAAAAAGTGAGTCATCTTCTGCACAAACGCCATAGACACAGAAAACTGAAGCAGCAGTTGTTGGTGAGTAAAGTGTTGGTGGTTTAAAAATCTGCCTAAAACATGGAAGTGACAGTGGTGAGTTAGGACGGCAAAGCTTTGACTGACTCTAAAATCTGATTACCACTGATAATTTAGATGGCTGAACTTTTTCTCCCACTACCACATGCCACAGCTGTCGGCAATTTGGGAACAATTTACAATAATTCTCATGATTCTCTTTTCTCAAGTAGACTTGCGCTAGTTAGCTTGCCAGTAACACAGCAAGCTTATTACCATGCAGTCATTAGTTCTTGCTAAGTAAATTAACAGCAGACATCTCTAGTTGACAGAATTATCATGGAGATTTGAGGTATGATTCAGTGCATGGGTGCAACCACAAGCTTTCTGACAATTATCAAAATAAAAAAATAAAAAAAAATGAAATCTCCAGCATTCTTTTTCTTGATTAATGCTCCACTGAGCAACATTATAAATTAGCTTTGACTCACGACTTACTTGTATGAATCCCACTGAGAAGCTCCACATGCAAATGGTTTATCAGCTGCTTTTATCAGCTCCCAACATACACTAAAATTGTGGCAACTCGTTTTATTGCATGAGCTCGTACATTAGGTTTGTGAGCTACTGCAGTCCAGCTTAAAAGTGGAGAGCTGAAGTAAACAAATTGCAATCATCTGACATGGGTCAAACATAAATCCCAGGTCCTACTACACCAAAGAGTGTTTAGGTTTATTCTTGATCTAGGAAGCAATGTTTTGCCAAAAAAAAAATCATAGCAAGGTTTTCAACTTGGTTTTCAAAACACCACATATACTCCTTTTCCACTCAGCTGGGTCCAGTGCTAGTTCGGAGCCAGTACCTGACTTAGCACCAGTTCTTTGTGTTTCCAAGGCATAAGCACCGGCTCCAGGTGCTAAAGACTAAACTCCTTGCTGGGCCAGAGCTAAGCATCGCCTAAACAACCACTACATCAGTGGCTGGGGGGAAGGGTTATCGTGACCAACCAGCAATGGCGTAAACACAGAACTGCCATTTTTAAAACAGCTACTGAGTAGTGTAGTGAAATCAATGACATATGGACGTTAAATTAAAGCAGCAATGGTCTGAGGAGGACACCCAGTGCTTCCTGGCACTGTGGTCTTTTACTGAAGTCCAGGGAAAGTTAGAGGGAGCCTCTGGGACCAAGCCGGTCTTCGGAGGACTCAGCGGGAGGTGGCTGCAGCTGGATATGAGCAGAGCCTTGACCAGCTCCCTAATAAACTGTAAAAACTCAATAAAGACTACAGGGGTCATATAAAAAGAGCAGGGAGGCAGCAGCAGAATAAAACGGCGACATATGCAGCGACGTACTGACGTTTTACGGTGACGTGATGACATGGCTCCAACTTGGCTCCAACTTGGCTCCGTGGAAAAGAAAACAACATTTGAACAAACCAAGCACCAGCACCAGACTAGCACCTGGTTCTTGGGATAACACAGGGTTACAATCTCCTCCCATAAACAGGATCGTTATCAGGCTTCTGCAGAGCTTGATGATGAGCTGAACATTTGAATCAGGTGTGTTGGAAGAGGGACACATCGAAAACATGCAGGATTTTTACTTTCAAGGACCAGGATTCTCCACCCCTGCCCATAAACAACCATAAACAATTGAAATTTTGATTGGTAAGGTAGGATCAGACAGAAAGTCAAGGAAGCTGTCATCTCATGTGATTCAGTTACATTTGGCCCAGAGATTGTTTATTTGCCAAACCTCACCAGCTGTACATAGGGTATAAGTTGGTGCCCTGACTGTATCTGTGAGAGTGTGGTCGCACGTGTTTCAATTTCAGCTCAGTTTTATTTGTATACCACCAAATCATAACATATGTCACCTCAAGGTACTTTACATAGTAATGGATTTATATTAAAAAATCCTACTTGGTGACAGTAGGGAGGGAAAACCTTCCTTTGAAAAGGAAAATACCTCCACACAGCACCAGATTCAGGGTGGCCTGTCATCTGCATCCACTGGTTGGGCTGAGAGAGAGAAAAGATGAAGAGCATCGAGGTGACACCAGGACCAGCTGTATATATTAATACCGTATACTGTATCCTGTGTGTATGTGTGTTTCCCCCTCAGCCTCTGAACACTCACCATAAACTCAGACTTTCTCCCTCCAACCTTTCCCCTCTCATCTCTGTACATTCATGAGGCAGATTTCAATGAACCTGCGCTTACTTTCTAGTTTACACCAACTTTGTATGTAATTGCTCTGCCTCCAAAATTCACCCCCTATTCAGTCCGTCTGAGAGTTAGGTCATGTAAGGACTAGCTCCCTGACGACTGAGCCAACACCATCTGCTCAAGGCGACTGTGAGATGCCACTAAAAGCTTTATATCGTTTGTCATTTCCACTTGAGCGCTTACTCACACATGCAAACTATGTAATAAACATGATTATTTTACATATGCAAAAACCATGTCTCCAGCGACAAAGTAAAAATCATCCATTTATCTCTCTCTCTACTTTAACACCTTTTCACTGCAGGATAAGAATCGCACACTCCTTTCTTGGCAATAAAAGAAAACATAGCAGGTTGTTGTTTAAACTGAGCAAACAGCCGATGCTTAAGAGTCACCTGAACACTCTCAACAAACTTCCACTTCTTAGACAAGCCTTGCGTCAGTGAGATATTTTGAACAGCCATCAGACTCAGCTATGTCAAGAAAAATCACCCTTATAATTGATTGTGATTTAACTCTGTTGCCAGCTGTGTACACACACTACAAGAGAGAGCACCTTTACCATCATCTGAAAGCTGAAGTGGGGGTGTGTAAAGAAAACTGGTTAGGATAGAGGTGACGGGGGCAACAACAAGACTTTTTTTTTTTTTTTTTTAAATATCCAAATAAGAAAAACATGGTTGAGTGTTTACTTTCTGCGTCTGTTTTTTTCCTCCTTATCCACAAATATCAAAATCCAATGATCAAATTTGTACAACGGCCTAACATGTTCCATATGGAAACTTTCAAATGTTGAGCTGAAAAGCCTTGTTTGAGGTGCACGCTGTTGCACCAACCATATTTCAGTTGGAATTCATTAGGAAGTTGGGGTTACATTTTTCTTATGGAAACCAAGAGAAATGAGAAATGTGGATGAGGCTGTTTTTTCCAAGGTCCTTGGAGAGAGTGTAAGTGATCTGAGACACTCGGGGTGGCGTCTGGATGAGCTTGGGTTTGGATCAGGACCCTGCATCTGGGGCACATGTGCTTTCAACAGGGACAGAAAGACGGTTACACAGAGCCAAACCCTCTCCCTCTCTCTCTCTCTCTCTCTCAATGTCTTTTTTTTTCTTTGTCTGAATTGTGAAAAGAAATCTAATGACTTTCCTGATGGTGCCACAAATCTGCGCCTATTCCCTTTTATAACTTCACAAGGCAGTTTTTAAACAGTTCTTGTGGCAACCAATGTGGTGAGGACAATAAGATTACTTACAATCAAATGTGTTTATTAAACAACGCTGCTGACACGCTCAACTGAAAAATGATCTCTGCATGGACCAGAACTCTGTGGGCAAATGTGTTTGGTGGTACAGAGGAAACACAAACCAGTAACAGATGCACAATACTGCTAAAAACAAAAAGAGACAAACAATAGAGGGGGGGATGTAGAAAAAGCAATGGATGTTGTGGTTGTTTGGCTGACAACAAGCCACATCTAGTCCCGCTAGCAGTCTCTTGGCATCGCTCTGGCTAGCCCTCCATTAGCAGCATCAGAAAGCCCGGGGCGGTCGACAGAAGTGTGACCGGAGATTATTGTCCTGTGTGCTTGTTTGGGTTAAGGCTTTAGATGGGGAAATGGGATTAGGATAGGCCCGGCTGGAGAGACACACACTAATGGGAAGCAGAGGAGTACTCGCCTGATCCTCCTCCACTCACAGAGAGCAACCCTGTTATCCCACCTGATTGGATTAGCCCCCTGTTAAATGTGCTATGATAAGGGTGGACCACTGCTGAGACTCTCGTCAGTGCTGCTGGGGTGTACGGGGGGGAGCACACAGATACTGTACAGGGAGCACATAGATTCCCGCACACAGAATGGATGCCTGTTTCATATCTGGCCCGATTATGGTTGTGATGATGCAATCATCGTATATACAGTGCAACTTGAATTTTCTATGCCGTCACTAATAGATTTTCCATATTCAAATAATTCACTTGTTGTAGAACAATACTGCGTTTCTTCATCCTGAGCTCCTGCAGTGGCTCAAAGCACTATCAGCATCTTGACTGCAACTGCACCTTGCTCGCTTCCTTGAGCTTTTTATACGTATGCAAATCCTCAAGACTTAAACTTGCTAATTGCAGCCACTCTACCAATCAGACGGTAATTACTGGTATCCTGCCTGCCTTTCCTTCCAATGGCTGAGCAGCTAATTTGAGCCGTGGTTTAAACAGCTGGAAAACAGCATCCTGTGGCAAAACTGGAGGCCTGTGTGTGAGCGTGCATGCATGTGTGTGTGCATCTGTGTTGCTATTTATGTACGGTGTATGGCACTTTTTGGAAAATACAGTGTAAGGTATAATGAATTTAACTAGTAGGAAAATCTGGGAAGATGTGTGCAATGTAATATATCTGCAGAATCTTTTCCACACCTCCTGCTTTGCCCAGAAAGTCACTGCCTCTATCAATATGTTGGCTCTATCTGACCTACCTGTCAGCATAGTCCCCTTCTCTGTGATTGATTAACATTTTATTAATGTTTCCTTTTGCCACAGGTTCAGGTGATACAGCATGACACATAGTGCCTACTGTAGGTGATGATTAGATTAAAAAGGTTACTGATCTCATAATTGCTTTTAAATTACACTCCATGCGAGCGTGTGTCATTAATGTAATGATTATCCACATCACACCAATCTTACCTCAGTGAATCTTTAGCCATTTAGTCTCGATAAGGTGACATGTCACACTCATCATCAAACACAGGCCTAAGCTGCTCAGACAAAAACATTTGGAAAGAAAACATCAGATCTAAAACCACTATGGGTAAAAGCAGCAAATTTTAGTCTGCTAGTCATTGTCATTTCTCCCACCTGCTAGCTATCCTCTGGTCATTTTTGGTAGGACGCCACAGCAGCAACCTTCTCAAACACTGAGGTGAATGTCTATGCTGTATAATCAATTATAAACCAAAGCCACCACATGTCGAGCTGGCAGGCACTTAAGAAATTGGCCTTTGAATACAGATCGCTGTTAGCTAATTAGCTGAATTGTTGTTAATGTGGAAAATGTACAAAGGCTACTACTCTCTAATGACCTACCAGCGAGAAATTGGTCTGATCGTCTGCTTGCATGCAGTCATAACTAAGCCTATTTATTAAAAGAAAAGTTGTGGTAGTGAGATAAGTAACACAAGTTATCCTTTACATATGGTTACAGTGTTTATTGTCAGCATGTAGCATGGAAAAATATGTTATTTTCTGAACCTACCTTTTGAGAATTGGCTCCTGCTTGTTTTCCCTTCACTTGCTTTTCTTGCCTAAAACACTTTTCCCTCCAGAGTCATTTTCTCAATTGCACTACTTTTCATTTACAGGCTATTTCCCATTGCATGTTTTCATTTTTGCCTCATCTCCTGCTCATTAGTTGCAGATCTGTGACTTCAGCATAAACAGATTGAGAACACACTTCAATATCCTGATGTGGCTGTAATATTATTTTGTAAACAACAGTAAAGGTTTTTTCTGTTTGTAAACGATTAGTGAACAAGCAGGGAGGGATAAAGAAATGAGATTGATAAGGGCTATGTTGCTACTGGCCAGTTGTGCACCAGGGGGAAGAATGAGAAGATCATTTGCAGCCTTTTGTTGTTGTTGTTGTTGTTGTTGTTGCAGCAGAGCATTTTTCACCAGGTTGTGTTTTGTTCATCTAGTAAGTTCCAGGGATAAGGGCTGCTTCATACTAGTGGTAATGAATGTGTCAGCAGAGTGGAGCTTTTGGCTCAAGTAGGCACAAAAAAAATTTGGCTCAGGGTCCAATTACTTGTATAATGGCCCACTGACTGTTTCAGTGGTTGGTTTGATGTAAACCTAAGTTGAACCCAGAACTCTGACAGGTAGCTGAGTGGAAACCAAAAAGAACATTGAATGTGTTACTAAATGGATATGTGCATGTATAAGCGAGTCTATTTCATTCATTAATAAGTAATGAATCATTTTAAATAAAAAATGGCAGCTGTTGATGAAATATTCTCTAAGGACTTATTCACCAATGAAGGGTCATCCTGTGTTACTGTGACAACGAGGGTCAAGATGCAAAAAACAGTAGCCCTGTTTCCCTGTTTTTTTTGTTTTTCTCCAACAATGACAAGCGACAGCAACATTTTCTGCCTTTTTTCCTGCAAACAGAACCTCTTTGGACACTTTTCCACTGGAACTAACAGAGAGCAGTACTGTTTAGTCTATTTCCTCTGTGTTGCGTCTATTTTCCAGTGGATTGTTGAGATATTATACTGCATAGTTTCAGATGCAATTACCAAACTCTGCAGATGCTGACACAACATTGCAACAGGGCACAGGATAAGCAAACAAATGTTTACAGCTTTAGATGCAAGGAAGACTGAAATTTTATGCTACATTTTTATGAGGAATCTGCACAAAGATTGGTTCAGACAAACTTCTCTCACTCAGGTAAATGCAGGTCATGCTTTCATAGGTGTGTGCAGAACAGTAAACAGATGCATAATTCAATGTGTTGTATTTTCTTGATATAGATTTTGTGTGAGCGCACGTGTGTGTGTGTGTGTGTGTGTGTGTGTGTACCTGCGTGCTAAAATGTTTATTCAGTGTTCTTAGCGTGTGTGTGTGTGTGTGTGTGCGCGCGTTTGTGAATGTCTGTGGGTCTTTCTCATCTAGAGCAAGTCGTGAAATCTAATTGCTTGCACATGTGGAGGATTTTCAAGTGTTTAGAATGAAGTTGGT
>OOFC01012486.1:3224-13748 GCA_900323345.1 Pseudochromis fuscus
TGGTATGAAATCGCCAAAAATGACTTTTCAATCCAAAATGGCGGACTTCCTGTTGGGTTTAGAGTATGGCTCCCACTGGATTTTTTGTTCGTCGTAGAGTGTTGTACGTGACTCCAAATTTTCGTACCTCTACATCAAATGGTTTTCCGGGGGTGGCATTTAGATGGCGCTAGCGAGCTGATTTTTTGACACCTACAAAATTTTTCACTGGTCCCCATATTTGATTATATTTTTTATAAACATAAATCTGATTATTTTATTCAACATGTAACTAATTGATTTAATTAAATAATTCAAGTTGCACCAATCCATTTTTTTCATGTTAGGTTTTCTTGCATCATAACGTGAATGTTTTGCTTCATTCTCAACTAAAACCTTGTATCCTACCAGCTCAGTCAACGTTAGCTGTTAGCTAGCAAACAGTGGAGCGTGGAGAGTGGGTGGAGACCAAAACAGAGATAAAAGGAGACAAATACTAGATGACTGTTGCTGTATTCACCCGACTCCACAATGATGCTAGAGTCATTTGGTTCATTTGATCAAATATAAAATACGAAGTTGTTGTTTTTTCGTAATCGTACAACATCATGTGCATGTTTGAACTTTTTTGACACCTTGTTAGCTTGTTATTATTTTAGTATTTGCAACAGTACAAAAGGTTGCAGGTCTTTTTTAAACCATCCGTCTCCGTTCAGTCAGATTTTAAAACACTGGAGTGAAAATATCCCAGATTTCCCGATAACGCAGCGTCCAGTCCAAGTGCTTCTTGGACGGTGCATTTGCATCAGTGCATGTGTTAATGTGCTACATGCTGAAGGCACATTATCTGCAGTGAAGCCACCAAAGTCTTTGGCAGAGCCACTGTCCAGAAACAGGCTGGATAAAACCCACTGGGGGTTGGTATTTGTCTCATTTTTGTTGCCATTCGAGGATTATTAAGTATTTAGGGATGTTTGTACAATTACTTGAAACTCAGTCGAGCTGATTTTAAAGAGCTCATCCTGTCCTGAGCAGCTCTTCAACATCACACCTCAAACATCTGGTTTAACAGCCTGTGGAGCACTCACACCCTTCAAATTACAACCGATGCTCCTGTTAAAATCACACAAACCAGATCCATCCAGGTTTAACTGGCTGCACCCCTCTGGTTGGTTTTATCGTTTTATCTTCATCCATTTCGCTGGAGTTTGTTGTTATCTGTGTTGTTTCTGTTGTGATTATTTTAATGGAAGTAATTAACTGATTAATTACATCGTCTACAAAATGTCACAATCACTTTCCCAGAGCCCGGCTGACAAATTGAGAAATGAAGGCAGAGGTATTCAGTCTAATAAAAGACAAACACTGGAGCTGCTACATTTGGGGCATTTCCCTGAGCTTTTAATGACTTCCTGTCAATCAATTGTCTCATTATTGATTACTCAAGTGTCAGAAAATAGGCCCGCATTGATTTAGAGGATTGATTAGCTCATTGTTTGGGCTAAATGACCAAACACTCGCAGCCTCCAGCTTCCAAATGTGGTGATTTAGCTGCTGTTTCCTTTGATTCACCTGATTTTAAACAGAAATAGTCATCACCTCCAGCTCGGGGAAACTGTGCATCACATCACTCACTATTTGTGAATATTGCATTTTGAAAGCGGCAAGAAGTGATTCATACACAAAAAAGTGGCACGTGATTGGACCAGGAAAGGCTCAATCCATTGGACTGATTGGTAATTAAAACCGATATTTACAACACTGAAATGGATTTGGCTGCAGTTTTTCGGAGACTATCTGTCGGCAAGATCAGCCGATTAAATTTCAGCTGTAATCCATCTGCAGGATTTTCCACCATTAGATGATTAACTTTGTGTTGTTTGTTTTTGTTGCCCAAATTATTACGACTCAGACCAGCAGCACGGCGTAAATATGAGACTCAGAATCAGAGTATTGATGGACCAAAGAGAGGAGAGGATTCTTCTGTTGAAGCCAATAACGTAACAGCAGCCAGTAACAAAATAAAAGTCCTGAACCAATAACGTAATAACTTTTGGCTAATAACGTAATAATTTATTAAGTTTTTGGCTCAGTTATTACATTTGCAAAGTTTTTTTTTTTTTTTTACCAGTCCAATAACATAATAAATTATTACATAATAACGTAATAAATAACGTATTACAGTAACATAATAAAAGTCCTGAACCAGTAATGTAATAACTTTTGGCTAATAACGTAATAACAGCCGATAATGTAATAAATTTGTAATCGGCCAATAACGTAATAACTGGCCAATAATGTAATAAAAGTCCTGAACCGATTATGTAACAACTTTTGGCTAATAACGTAATAACAGTCCAATAATGTAATAATTATATTTACGTAATAACATAATAAATAACGTACTACAATAGGCCAATGACATAATAAATCATAATGCAATAAATCATAATGAAATAAATCATTGCGTAATAATGTAATAAATAATGTATAACAATAACGTAATAAATTATTACGTTATTAGCCAAAAGTTATTGTGTTATCGGTTCCGGACTTTTATTACATTATTGGACTATTACATTTCAAAAAGGGCAAATTTATTACATTATTGACTGTTATTACGTTATCGGTTGTTATTACATTATCGGTTTCAACAGTTGCGTTCAGCTTGAATCTGAACATGAGTGAATTAAAGCGAGAGGCCGAAGTAAAAATGACAAAGTCCGTCTGCAATAAGCAGATGAATGTAAATAACGGGAGGGCTGCAGAGATGCATGATGAACAATGGAAGCAGTGTGTGTGTGTGTGTGTGTGTGTGTGTTGGAGTTCTTTGGTGACTAATCATTTCCGTTTGAGACCCAGAGAGACGACTCTCCCCCGGGGCAGCCGTTCATTTTCTGATGAGTGCACACACACACACACACACACACACACACACACACACACACACTCGCCTCCTTCCCCCTCTGATCTAATGCCAGATCCGCAGACAGAATACAGTCATCGGGTTTATGCGAACAACAACAAAAAAAAAAAAAGCAAAGGTCCCATCTTCCAGGTTTAAATGTCACATGGAGCTTAATGTCGTCTGATGGGCACAGTAACAACCTGAGAGCTCGCTTACTTTCAATATTTCCTCTTGGCCTCGATAAACTGAAGCTAAAAACACTGTTCTGTGATAATCAGTGTTGTGAGTGTGAGTAATTCTCCAGGAGACTCTGATTGGACACAGTGTGGATGCAGATCTGATGTTTTTTTAATTCATATCTTGTAAACTGACTGAAAACATCACCACAGTAATAGTGTATGAGGTGAATGCCACAAACAGGACGATGGAAGATGTGTCCGTTCGCTCGAGCTTTCAAGGATTCAGCCGTGGTGTGCACCACACGCAGGCCTCAGGATGAGTCCCCGCCGCCGCCGCCATTGTTGTGGTCGTTTCTAATTCAGGTCGAGCTGTGATTAAACAGTCAGATTATCACAATGCAGTGAGGAAGTAAAGTAGGACATGTTGGAAGTGATCACTCAGACACAGGGTCTGCAGGTTTTTATTATTGATGTGTTTTGTTGTGGAGAAACATCTGCTGCAGGTTTACTGCAGGTTACAGCAGCAGCAGGAACACGCTGCCTGCAGCTTGGTAAATATATTTACACCTCATCTCATCCAGCTTCACTGTGTACTGCTGCACTGATTTAAACTGAAGGTCTTACTGGTTTTTTATTTATTCTATTTAAATTAATGGCTAATTATTTATACATTTTCTGTATTTATAAATGATATTTTATTCTATATTTATTATTCTTTTTTGGCTTTTTGTTCCTTTTATTATTATTATTATTATCATTATTATCATTATTATTATTATTATTATAGTAATTTAATATTGTACTTTTTATTATTTATTTATTTATATTTTACTTTTTTTTGTTTTTATTTCTATCAATTCCACATATTTTTAAAAATATTTTTATTTAAAGTAATTTTGAGTGTTTAACTTCCGTATCGTGATGTATTTTTAGCAAAAACAGGAAATGTAGGCAGGACAAAGTGTTTGGAGCATTTTGATTGGACGATTAAAAACTTATATGATGGCAATAATGGAAAAATCGGATGTTATGGATGATATTATTGGTTGAAACTGTTCGGGGGAAGATGATGAAAGTCATGTGATGGATTGATGGATTGATTGATTGATTGATTGATTGATTGATTGATTTAAACCAGGAAGTAAATCTGACTGAACTTTCATATAAAATTAAACAAACTGAATTTTTTTGGTTACATAGTTGAACGATACCAGCAGTAATGTGATGTGAGAGGATTTTAAAAGACATATATATATATATATAGATCACATTTCTCATTATTCTGACTGGTTGACATTAAGTGTGTGGATTCTTTAAAGGGGCATTTCCACTGGTTTTACCCCCTGACTGCAGCTGTGTGAAATCTGCTCCACAGCCTCCACTTGTGTCTCTCAGATGTTGCTGATGTGGCGTCTGAACCTCCATGTTGCCTTTTTAAAAGTGTGAAGGCGTCTGACATTAAGTGTCACGCTCGACTAACCTCCCTCAGATAAAAGTAATGTAATACAAAGTCTGTTTTTTCCTTCGCTTCATCCTTATCAGCTGCTTGTTTGTCACAGTCGACCTTCCCCTCAGGTGGCCGCCTCCCTCTCTTTGTGTAGCCAGTCTGCACCTCCTTCATCTTTCCAGGTTTTTTACTCTTCTCGCTTCACACCCTCCTCATCCTCCTCTTTCTGTTTAAATCATCTCAGCGCTCACCGTGTGTTAAAACAATATGTTGACTGAACATGTGTCCACCCCCTCCTCTTCTTCTTCTTCTTCTTCTTCTTCTTCTTCTTCTTCTTCTTCTTCCCTCTCAGCTCTGCTGCCACTAATTACTAATTAACTTTCATAAGGTCCCACAGCCCAAACACAGTCCCACAGGGCAGCAGCCACGTACTGTATTTAATCACTCGCTGTGCCTGTGTGTGTGTGTGTGTGTGTGTGTGTGAGCGTGTGTGTGCGTGTGTGTAAGGATGACAGTATAAGATGTACTCATCGTGTCTGTTACCTGTACAGGAGGTGACGCCATGACAACGGAAATGCAGGAGATCGCCATCACGGAGGACAAGCCTTTACTCACGGGTCAGGCTGATTCCACCAAGGTCAGAGACGCACACACACACACACACATATGAGACAATGTACACACCTATTGTACACACACTGACTTCCATATGGGCTACATGCAAAAAAAAAAAAAAATCAACTAATGTGAAACACACATGAGAAGTAACTGCCAGAGCGTGTGTGTGTGTGTGTGTGTGTGTGTGTGTGTCCCAAGAGATGGAAAAACAAGTGCTGGTTTATGTGTGTTACCATGTGTCCTTGTTGTGCATATGTGCATGAATGTTTGTGCTTTTCAGTCTGACAGTGTGCGTAAATGTGCATGACTCTGTGTGTGAATGTGTACATATGTGTGTGTGTGTGTGTTTGTGTGTGTGTGTGTGTGCAGCTGCAGCGCTGGCTCATATCTGCTGGGTTGACGTCAAAGGCCCGAGGGGAGCTGAGAGCAGCTCCTCTGCTCTGCTGCGCTGATGTTGCCGTGCAGATGCAGCGCTGCAGAGCCAGCGGTGTGCTCCTCACTGCTGACCCCTGCTGGACTGAAGGGGAACTACAGCACTGACACAAAAACAACACAGAGGATGATACAGTTTTATTGTACAACAAGTCGTGATTAATGCCTTAAAACGATGCAGGAAGTTTGATTATTTTCTGCTTGAAAAATGATTTTAAAGTTTCTATCAGCTGATTAATCCTGATGATTCAGACACACTTTCCTGTGTTTCTGTATAATCTCATGTTACATCCTGTGCGGCAGTGTGTTCACCTTTAGTTTATTAGTTCTGCCACACAGAGAAATATTAGAGTTGATGTGAAATAATAAGATTCACATTCATCCTGGAAAACAACTAAAATGTCTTAAAGTCCCTGTGAAAACTCCACATTTTTATTAGAAATTAGGACATTTTTATGGAATAATTTAGGATATTAAGACGTTAAAATCGTTCATTTACTCCCCAAAAAACAGTTTCTTTGAGATTAAAATCATAAATTCACAAGAAAAATGTTCAGTTGTTCTCTGAAAATAAGAAGAAAAAAACTGCAATATTTTCTAAAATTAAAGTCACAAATTTTCCCAAAAAGAAAAACAAAAAACTCGACCATTCTTTGAGATTATAATCATCAATTTACTCGAAAAAACTTGAATATTTTGTGAAGTTAGAATCACAAATTCACCCAAAAAACAAACTTGAATTTTCTCTAAAATTAAGTTGCAAATTTACCACAAAACCCTGTTATCCTGCAGGATTAAAGTCATGAATTTACAAGAAAAATATCAAATATTCTCTGATATTAACTCTCAATGTTTCCAGGTTTAGTTTCAATCTCTGAGAGAAAAACAGGATGTTGTCAGAGATTAAAGTTTGTCAGGAGGACACTGTCCCTGCAGTGTCCAGAAGACATCCTGATGACATCATTACACCTCTGTACAGACACAGCAGCTGCATCATCCCCTCCCTCAGTCTTCCTCCTCCTCCTCTCCCTCACTGCTGCTTTTCATTAGCTTTGAAATGAACGACCCACATTTTAAAAACATGCAGCTCATACATGAAGCTCAGCAGGACCACGACCACCTGCTCCTCTTCTTCATCCGTGGGCGTTCACCAGGAAGCACTTCACAGAATATATCACAACAAATAAAGTGCACTTCCTGTTTTACATCCTGCATGATTTAGATTTGATGTTTCTGAAACAACCACGACTTTGATGTTTGTGTCTGAAGATAAATAAAACGATGTCCCCTCCTCCTGTTTCCTCAGGATGCTGAACTGGCTGCGAGGATACTCCTGGACCAAGGACAGGTGAGGATGTTAACAGTGTGTGTGAGGTGCTGTGTATACGTATATCTAGTGTGTATTATCTTGGTGAAAATAATTGTTTCTATTGATATTTTAACACATTTTCAGTCAGAAACACCCTCTGGTCTTTGTTCAGTGTCAAACTCAAATATCTTATTTTACTTTCTAATGAAACAATGTAAAATAAAGTACATTAGGATGCTGTAAAGTTGTCTGTCAGGTTGATTATCCTGTTTATAAAATGTATTGTTTCTGAAGCCGCAGTATTTAGATACAATAGACTGTGTATCAAATGGTCGAAGGTGGACGTTAGTTTGTGGACACACATTCTGAATCCAGGAGTTTGGTGTTTGAATGACGCCATGTTGGTTTTTTGGAGGCAGCATCTAGTGGCCGTCGGGGGTATTGCACGTCAGAGACTGAGCCCTTCATTCAGTCTCTGGTCCTGGATCGTCTGTGTTGAAGCTGTGTGTCTCTCTCCAGGAGCACAGCGTGGAGACCCCTCACGGCGTCCTGCACGTGACCCTCCACGGCACGCGAACCACCCGTCGGCCCGCCATCCTCACCTTCCACGACGTGGGTCTGGAGAGTGAGTATCTCCTCCTCTTCCTCTTTTCTCTCCCGACTCTCCTGCATCGCTGACTCCTCCTTTTCCTCCCCCACCAGGTAAGAGCTGCTTCTCCCCTCTCTTCAAATTCGAGGAGATGCAGGAGATCGTCAAGAACTTCACCCTGATCCACATCGACGCCCCGGGACAGGAGGAGGGCGCCGCCGTCTACCCAGCAGGGTGCGTTGTCCCGCTGTAACCTCGCTTTATTAAAGTAAACTTCTCAGAAAGGGAAACAATCTTCTGCGCTGGCTTAAACCTAATCTCTGCTAAAAATACTTAACATTCCCATCTCCCTCCTCCTCCTCTTCGCTCTCTAATGCGCTCTGGTCAGAGGTTTAAACAAAATCCTTCCCTTTCTCTTTCCACATTTCTTCTCCATCACGTCCTCCTCCCTGTGTGATTACTGGAGGAAGATTTCATGTATTGTCACGCCACCTCCACCGTGACCCTGAACTCCTGCTGCTGATTCGAGAAATTAAAGCCTCTTGGTCTTGTGGGTTTTTTTTTTTTTTGTTAAATCCCCAGTGTATTGTATCTAACAAAGAAATCTTCATCAACCAGCTTCGTCCAGCAGCTTCAAATACCCTGAGGAGGTCAGGAACCAGCCCCCTGCCGCCTTTTGACATCATCTGTGTGTTTCTCTTGTCGCCATAGTTACCAGTATCCCTCCATGGAGACCATAGCAGAGATGATTCCCGCCGTCCTGCAGTTTTTCAAGTGAGTTAACAGCATTTATTTTGACATCGGATCGGGTCCGCCCACGCAGACCAGCAGCACAGTCACAGAGATTTGATCCAGACGGAGATGTTAAAGTTTCTGCTTTTATTACAGTTGTTGCTGGAAACTTTAAAAACATTTGTAACATCATACTGCTCAGTCACCAGAGTCTGAATCATTAGTTTATTTCAAACATGTTCAAAAGAAAAAAAGATCAACAATATTAAAAAAAAACACAAATACCAAAATAAACAACTTAAATAGAGATCAACAAGATTCAAATATCAATCTATAAAAAAACATAAATAACATATGTTCAAAAAGGAGTAGGAATACGAACCCTTTTCTCAAAAATAAATGAATGAATGTTTATCTAATTAAAATATACAGTTTGAATTAAAGAAGAAAACAGTAAAAATTGATTTATTTGAATTTATTTAACCTCAAAAATTTCAAATTTAGTGCAAATACATTTTTTGTTAGTCCACAATAACAATATGCATGTATCTATTGTTCAATGTGCAGTACTTTACTGTAGTTTTTTATACATGATTTTATTTTGAAATGTTTAATTTACCTCTCTGGGACACTTCCTGGTTTGTATGCATAGTGTGAATAGTAACAATATTAGTTTATTTATTATTCCCTGCTGAGCTGCCCTCACAGATTTCATGGTACTGTTAACAACACATGACACATACAACAGAGTTTAATTCACTTTATTTACCGTATTTTCCGGACTATGAGCGCACCTGTCTATAGAATTTATTTGAACAGTTTCATGTGTTCCACTCTGACCGGGTCTGATGTGACGAGGCTAAATGTATCGGCGGCGCAGAGCTTGCTAGCTTGTAAAAAGCTAACGAGCTTCGTGCCGTCGGAAAAAAGTAGCGGTTCTAGTCCGGAAAATACGGTAATAACAGTTTATCACCTACAGCCTGGTCCTTTCTGTCCAGCTGTAGCACTGAGTGAAGTTACGCTGCAGTATGTGTTGTATGTCCATGTGTCCACTGTCCGAGTTATTGTCGTGTCTCCGTCTGCAGCTTCCGCACTGTGATCGGAGTGGGAGTGGGAGCAGGAGCGTACATCCTCTCCAAGTTCACAGTGAGTATCGTGTGTGGTTACAGCAGATTTCTTCTGTTCACACGTGCAGACGGCGGCGGTCAGTGATGTCACAGTGATGTCAGTGCAGCAGCTGCAGACACAGCTGGTGGCTGCAGGGATGTAAGAGGGAAACTAATCCAGTCTCCTCAGTGTTTACTTTAAAGTAAACTCATGATTTGTGTTTTTGAATATAAGAAAACACTTTTCTGAGTCATCCTGTGTCTGAATATGTAAAAAAGTGTTTGTTTTTTTTCACAGCTCAGCATATCTGAATAATTATTTGTCCAGTAATTGTAATAAAATGTCAAAAGTTCCTCTGGAAATGAACAAATTCTGGTAACTTTCTCTCAACTTCTACAATAATTAGGAGCAAATTATGGTTTTCCTTCCAGGGCCCTTCTAGGAAATTATATTATAAATAATATAAAGAGTTTCACTGTGATGTTGCGTAAAACAAATTCTGCTCATCAGGACTTTGAGGTATTTAGAAAGTATATTCTGTTCCTTACAGAGTTGTGTTAAAGATTTACAGTCCTACAGCAGAATAATGGAGAGATTTTCATATAAAGACTTACAAAGTAATCAGAATGTAAACAAAATATATTTCAAAATAAAATAAGTGAAACATGATATATGATAAAAAGAAGCAGTAACAATATATATCCTAAATAGATTGTGACTTTTTATCTTTTGATATCGTGTGTGTGTGTGTGTGTGTGTGTGTGTGTGTGTGTGTTTTCTCTTCAGCTTGCAAACCCAGATTCAGTGGAAGGTCTGGTTCTGATCAACATCGACACCAATGCTCGAGGGTGGATAGACTGGGCTGCTCAGAAGGTTTCTTTATTTATTTTCCTTCCTTCCTTCTTTCCTCCTTCCTTCCTTCCCTCCGTCCTTCCTTCCTTCCTCCCTCCCTCCCTCCTTCCTTCCTTCCTCCTTCCTTCCTTCCTTCCTTCCTTCCTTCTTTCTTCCCTCCCTCCCTCCTTCCTTCTTTCCTTCCTCCTTCCTCCCTTTTTCCTTCCTTCCTCCTTCCTCCCTTTTTCCTTCTTTCCTTCCTTCCTCCTTCCTTCCTTCCTTCCTTCCTTCCTCCCTTCCTCCCTCCCTCCCTGCCTCCTTCCTTCCTTCCTTCCCCCCCCCCTCCCCCCCCCCCTCCTCCTCTTCCCCTCCCCCCTCCTCCCCCCCTCCCCC
>OOFC01012492.1:28326-40802 GCA_900323345.1 Pseudochromis fuscus
GGGGGGGTAATCTCTGGGGGAAAGCACAAAGGTGTGGGGCACAGGTAGAGACTTGTTTGTTCACTGTAATCAGCCTTGCCCGTGGAGGAAGGGGGCAGGGAGCTGTGCCTCACCAGGGGGCTGGAGGGGGGAGATAGGAATGTGACCGCGGAATGCCAGACACTCTGCCCAGACGGAATAATTACAGATTCCAGCGAGGCACCGCTCCATAACTCAGCATCATCATTACCACAGCACATCAAACCCACAGAAAACAGCAAAAGTGAAACAGGAGAAAGAATCACATCTGGAGTCAAACTTGGAGTATCAAACCAACATCTGCTTAAGGGTCAGTTGTTACTTGTGATAAAAAAAAATAAAAATGGTGAAATGAATAGAGGGGGTGGGGTGTGTCCCTGTAACAGGCGTGTGTGTCAGAGTGCTTGTTTAAACAGTGTAAAGACCTTTGGCCGGGAGGATGAGGACGGTTGCGGGAGGATGGTTACAGCTCTAAGTTGAGTTCAATTACTCCACCTACACATAGCTGCCCCGGGCCCTGTTACCAAGGATTACTACTTTAGCAGGAATTTTTATTGGGTACGCTCATTAACAGCAAGCAGTGTGTTGAAAAACCCATGTGTTCCTTTAGTCAACACGTTTGCACAAACAAACATTTGGTTACACAAGCACACAAAAGCTCACTTCAAAAACTGTAAAGGCAGATTCATGCAAAAGACACAACAGTAAAAAATACTTTGTTTAACTAGTGTTGGCCGAGTAGAGTTGCGATAGAAACAAGATTCAACAAATATCAACCGGCAAGGCAGGATCCGGCTCTCTTAAGTACGTGGTAAGGCCAAGAGATTATGAAGGAACACACAAAATAAACAACGGGAAGTTTCATTTCAACAGCCACACCAGCAAACAGTCACAGGACAGGAAAACACACAAGCCCCACCTCAGAAAATCTATCCTAACCAAATTATCACATAGTCCATGTTCCAGCCTTGACAGTAAATGTTAACCTCTGTGTGCTCACCATTCAGTTGTATTTCATAAATGTTTAAAAGGCGAGGCCATCTGCAGCAGCAGCAAACTCATTACACATGAGAAATGGCTTTGGACAGCAGTTCTGTAATTATAGAGGAAGCTCTTGCAAACTGACAGACTATGTGTCTCAAGTCCCCGATGTAATCCAAGTTGTTTTTTCCTTTTCAAATCTGATTTGTAAAAGCTTTTAAAAAATGATTTAATGAGTCTCACAAATCTAAAGCTTTAGGGTGCACTTTACAAAGACAGTGTGAAGAGTTTAGCAAGGTGTTTATTTTGCAGGTAAGTGCTGCAAAGAGATTATGTTTTGAGAAAAATGCCTACCTTTGTGCCAACTGATATGTCATGGACACTGCTGTAAAAGAAAGAGAAAGTTCATAGTCAGAAAAACATGCATATTAAAAGACTTTCTGAGCATCGCATACCAAGCTAATACGGCAGCAGAACACTCGGTATTTAGAAAACACGCCGATCGTACAACATTTCTTACATAGTACTGGCAAAAGCAAAGTTAGTTTCACTTCCTCATTTAAAGATGAGCATATTTACAAAGCACAGAAACCTGACTGACTTGAGCTTATGTTAATCAAGCGAAAACATAAAACACTTACTCAATTTCGGGGACGTAGCCGGATCCCAGAGGGTACAAGTCAGCGTCTAGGCGGCTATAGTGAAATGGAAAATAAACAATACAAGCAAACTTCAGAGATGACAAATGATAAAAGTAATACTGAAACGAAATCGTAATAACACAAGAAATTCACGCCGCGGGTGAGTTCAAAGCAACCTCCGCGCTGCCTCTTAAGTCCTCCAATCTGTCGAAACCAGCTGATCGAAATACGCTTGAATTAAACAATACGCTATTATGTGTCTTACCCCGATTAGATAACTCTGTGTTAGAAGTCTCTTGATTGAATCAACGTGAAATGTTCAGGCCAGACATCTTCAACATGGCCCTGGCACTCCGCAGACAAATGAATGCGGAAATGAGACACGTTGCTTTAGCTAGCGCTCGAGTTTCCGTGAAACCAAGTTACAAAAGGTGCAGTTAGCCAGTGTTAACTAACGGTTGCCAAACGCACACACCGTCACTGTTTTTTCTAAAATGAAAAACTTTCTTCACTTCTGAACTCATTTTGAGTAACGTTTGTTTCGAGTTATAGTGCTGTTTACACAAAGCGATAAAAAAACTCTCATTACTAATGACTGTTAGCAGGTTAGCAGCTGCTAGCTAGCTCACGCTCCTGCTAACTGTTGCATGTTTTGAAGAAAAAACTGCTTCAAGTAAACTTTCCCGGTCTGACGGTGACGCGAAGGAGCCGCGGAAACCAGAATATTTCAATAAACAACATACATAAGAAAACAAGTTTTTCTGAGACTGGTTTTGTCTTAAAAATGTAAGTCTTAAGTGTGGTTCTTTTCACTTACCCGTCCATTGCACAAGAAAAAAACTGCAGGTCTGAAGCGAAGGTAGGGCGGCAGACTTGCTTGATTTTCTTACAAAATGGCTGAACAAGCGGAGGCGAGCGCTGATTAGTCCAGGCGCTTCCAAGAGCCAGAAAGGGGCGGGGACAAACCTCTGCACGAGTCCCGATTGGATAAGACGACCATCATTTTGGGAAAAAAGAAAGGCCGCGGCAAATTTCCAGTACATCATATCAAGTGGTTAGACTTGTTGGAGTTTAGAGCAGGAGTATCAAACAAATTTTACTTCCACGTGCAGTCCAATTTAATCTCAAGTGGACCAATAAAATAATAACACCTAACATAACCTATAACTAATGATAACTCCAAATGTGTCCCTTTGTTTTAGTTCAAAGAAGTAGGCTACATAAGGAAAGTATTTACATTAATTATCTTTTTCAAAATATTTTATGAACCTGAAGCGTCTTAGGAAAAATCTGTGCAATCTCAACAGCATTATGCTTAAGTTTGATAATAATTTGTGAAGATTTTTGTTAAATTCTTATTTCTATATCTCTTATTCTCTTATTTTTTAAGTTATTTTCAATTCGTGTTTGCACTCTGTACTTTTTTATGCTTGCTGCTGTGACAGAAGTATTTCCCTAGTGTGAGATCAATAAATTCATATCTTATTTTATCTTTACACATGTGCATTACAACTTACAGATCACAGTGAATCTACAAATGCACAAAACATTTAATCACATGTATCTGGAACTGACTAATATAGTAGGATAGTAAGATCGAGAAATTATTTTAAATTTACATAGGTACATTTTCAGATCCGGATCACCAAATTGCCAGATTGGACCCTCTGGCAGGCTGGATTTGGCCCATGGGCCACGTGTTTGACACCCCTGGTTCAGAGAGATCAGTAAAAGCTCACTCTCTTATAGCGAACAGATAAAATGAAAGGGAGAAAATGTAAAGCCAGTTGAGTTTCTTAAGACACTAAAGACATTTTGTCTCTTATTATTTCAGTTGTGTTTAATGGCATACATTTCTACGTGGGTGTGAATTTTGGGAAGATTTTGGACTTTGAACTCTAACTTCTATAAAACAGCTATAATACACTGTGTAAACTAAATATTGGGCTTGTAAATCTTAGTTTTCTGACTTGTGTGGGTGCTTTGGGTTTATCTTGAATGTATGCAGCTGGAACACTCTACTTTTCATTTGGGGAGTATAACTTTATACCCCAGTTATTCTCATAACTTGAAATAAAAGTGTACAATTGTTGATAAAACCATACATCCTACTTTATTGGGCTTTTATTCTGAAATCACACACTACCTTTATAATAATAATGCATCAAAATCAATGCTGTTGGCAGTCCTCAACTTTTTCAGGACATGGCAGATTTCTACTAGATCATATCATATGTTTAGAAATGTGAGAGTTTTGATTGACGAATAAAACTTATAAAAGGTTTTTTAACTCTAATGCGACCTTAAGGATGTTTTGTCTTTGGCTGTGTTAATGCATATGGGAAAAAAATCCCACAGTGTACTTTTTGTTCTCAAATTTAAAAATGAAAACTTCACAATACATCTATAATACTCTGTGTGAAGAAATTAGTCAACTAAAAATCTTAAGGACAAAAAATGTCCCCAGTGAAACTCATTAAAACTACAACTTTTAGTCCCAGTGCAATTCCAGTATACAATCATTGTTGCTGGGATCTTATTCTGAGGCACTGGTTTCCAACTGTAACATACTGGAACTACAGTTTTCACCACTGATTGTGATGCGGGAATTTTGGTGGGGTGAGGGTGCTAATTGCCCCAATACTGTTGTCCCGATACTGTCAGCCCAACAAGTTTCAAGGAGCACAACATGCACTCGTAAAACTGCGAAAGGCAGGAGCACTGGATGATAATAAAACAATGTATGCAAATAAGAAAAGAGATGTGGGTGGAAGAGATTATTGGAGGGTGAAGAAAGTCTCAAACATACTTAAAAACTCAGAATCAACAGTATTTAAGGCTGGAAATAAATATATAAGCAAACAATGAGTTTAACATGAAACATAAACTAGACAAAGCAACAGCAGAGAGTTTTTCATCTCTTTTAAATATTGCTGCCAAAAGCACTTTACAATCCAGCCAAGCAGGTGGCATTTTGATACCTTGAAGTCAGATTTTTAATTAATATGAAGGAGACTTTCATAATAAGATGCACACAGTACTTTAGCTGATGCAGGTACTGGGCTGTCCAATTTGTATCTCAGATTTAATGAGCTATAAATGCTGAATGATGGAAATGTCAGAAAAAATATGAAGCTGAGGAGTAACAGGAAGTCAGCAGTAAAAATTGGCATGTTGTTCCTGTGTGTGTGCTGTAATTATCTCTGGATGATATGAGCCTTGGACAGCAGCTGGTGCACCACTGAGGGTCTGCATATTGATTTAACATGCTTTATATTTTGGGCTGAACGAGGTTGGATCCTTACATTGTTTCACGATGTCATGTTTGTGTGGCGATGCCTAATTTGTGTCTCCTACAGGGTGAGCTGATGCTTACATCTAACAAACCCTGAAAGGTAATTACTGGTAACTGACAGCATGACAGCGATAAGGTTTTGCTTTGCCTTGCTGCTTGGATTGATGCACGCGCTCCATGATGCAACAGATATTTGTTTTGGGATTCTCTTTTATCATCCAGGATCGTTTTGCATGAAAAACTCCATCTTCCTCTCATTTTCCATGACTTTTTTTCCCCTTTATATTCCACTGGTTCAATCTGGAGCATTAATGTTTTTCATTTGCTCTTGCGTGAGAGTATGGAAAAGCATTGTCAGGGGTGTGACCTAAAAACAGCACACAATAAATTCTCTGTCCAGTCATGTGGCACAGTCCTGCTGCTTCTATTAAACAGCCAAAAATGTCCAATCACAGAGAACGCACTTACAAACCTAATATTTTAATTGCATTACTACTACATAAAGCAAAAATAATTATAAGTGTTGTGTGAATAGTGAAGACCTGACCTCTCTCTGATGAATGCCCTGCTTAAATGCCTCACCCTCTTTGTCTTCCTAATTAACTCTCTTCCTCCCCCTGTGTCTCCCTCACACACTTACAGCGTATTTGACAACAGTTAAAAAAGGATTAATTTACAAAACAGTTCATGTGCGCCCTCTAGTGGCAGATCTGGGTAATGCACGCTGCAAAACTCTTCAACCAGATCATCTCCATTTACGGGAGTTCAAGTCCTGAATGCTATCTTGTATTTTATATTCTCAAATCACACTTCTGACTTTGACATTTTTCTTCATCTCTTATCAGTTTCTTCATCTTTTAAGTAGAAATAAATGTTCATCTCTGTATAATTATGCTCATTCCCCCAGAAGGTTGTCCCGTGACGCCATCAGTGATGTCACACCCACACAGATCATTAACTGTGGCATATATGAACTGATCTTCCACAATTGTGCAGTAGACATGTGCTTAATTAGATACAAACTTATCTGACTTGCTGTAAACAAACAGTAGTTTTATTCAAGATTAAACATTTAGACGACCACAGAATAGATGAACAGGCATTGGTCTAACACAAGGATGTTTTTTCTGCTGCTGTCCCAGAGACCCACTATTAAGCAAAGCTTCAGCTCACCAGATTTACATGTATTTCTATGTATACAGATGCATATAGACACATATATACATGTGTATATACTGTATATACATAGGCTGTCAGTTAGTCTTCTGTATAAAGTTTGCATCCCTAAAACTTTGGATGAAGGTTGGTTTTGATAAGAGTTTTTTTTGTGTGTGTGGAATAAAAACAACTTACAGGAAAATCAATAATTTAAAAAACAGGATACAAAGTTTTTTTTGAAGACACCGACAGTATAGTCTGCATATTACCTATCATCCAAGCTGCATTTCTTCATCGTCATAATGTGAAAAATGAGCGTAATAGACTTGTGTAGCGACCCTTCAGGCTAGAAGGCAGTGTTTCCAGTAGGCCGTCGTGACCGGGAGCACAGCAAGAAAAACCCCGGCCTAAAAAATGGTGGCAGACAGACAAGTCCAACCAAATGAACCTGACAAAGGCACCAACAATACACAGATGTAGTCATCTTTTTTTAAAAATACACACATCAAATACAATATACCGCCTTGCAAAGAGGCCATAGAAAACAAAACAAAACATGAGAGTCAATATAAGAAAGAAAGTTGCAAGTTGTACAATTACAGTGGAACTGTACATATGGAAAGCATAGACTATATTTCATCTGTCCACGCCTGCTGACCTCCCTTGGAATGTAAGAAGGGATCATTTCTCTGGTGGTAAATGCAAGCAGGACTTGAGAGGATGCATCTGGCACTGAAGGTTGCAAAAGACTCTCTTATTCAACAAGTATGCAGGAGGCAGTAGATTCCCCCACTCACCAGCGATTCGACAGAGGGAACGAGTTGTACGATAGTTGGTGAATGGAGAGTTTTAGACGAGACTCAGGATTAGCACCAACTTCAGAGGTTCGTTTTGTTACTGCGTGTCTCCAAGCATAGTAGGTGGGACTGTGGTTTGACAGTGATGATGAAAGAGTAGTGAAATAATGAAGAGCGTGTAGGTGAATCAAGGGGGGAGCAGAAGGGAGCATCACTCACCCGAACGATCCATCGCCTCATCTGTCTGCCAAACAAATGAGGAGACTCGGGCCAAAATGTATTTCAATAGGCTTTGAATTGCTATAGTGTACATGCACGCTTTGTCTTGATAGCAACCTGCAGTGATCTTTTATCTTCTCAAATACAGACTATTTGTGCTACTAATAAAAAAACATACTTTAAATCTTCGGGAACAACTGAATCCCTTGTGTTGTGTTTTTAGGCTGACAGGAGTTATGGTCCCCGGAGATCAGTCATATTTGAAAAAGTCCCCCCTAATCTTTTCTTTCCTGTGAATCTATTCAAGTACAATCGGGCCCAGGTCTACAGACAAAAAGAGTCAGGGGTTAAACTGGGAGCGAGCAGGACAGAAACCAGCAGCCAACCAACACACAGTGAAATTACAGTATCATCAAATTTTATTTGGTTCATAAAGAAACAAAAAGCTTTTTATTTTGCTTTTTTATTTTAAGGTGAACTGAGCAGGGCCACCGCTTCTTCTCGCGGTAGATTTAATCCCAATTTAACCCCTGGATTTACATTCATGTGAACGTGATAGCGAACAGTAAAGACCTAACAAGTGACAAGTAAGAAGTTGCAAGGCTTCATGCAGTGCTACCTCATTAAGATTTACACTGATTCTACTGTTGAGAGAACAAAATTACTTAAGCTTGTCTAATCGTTATGTAATGGTCTCATGAGTCTAATCATAAAGCGTATCCATCCGGGTTAGAAAAGCTGTGATCTTTATGTACATGTGCCACATACAGTATCGAGCTAATGCGTTGCACTAAAAGTGATCATATTTGCTTCATTGTCTACTTGCTGTTGATTTTCTTTTTTTTTTATATCATTATGCATATCTCTAATACTGCCAATTATCCTTACTGTTACTGAATGAAAGACTGGTGTGACTAAAGATATGAGCACATATGAGTCTAAGAAAGCACAGACACTTGTTATGAGTGTAAAGCAAATCTGGTAGTGCTTACAAGCTTACATGCAGTTAATGGTTGGAGATGATATAGAGAACCCAAAACAATAAATACATTGTATAAAACATAATTTCATATCAATATATTAAAATACTATTTAAAATAATATCTTAGACAATATTGCAATATGAAATTGACCGATAAATAGTTGGTAGGCCTACACAGAGAAATATATATTTATATATTTAAGTATCTGTGTCCTTCATAGTTTGCTGAATTGACTTAAATGATTTAAAGTTTCCAGATTTCCCCCAGTGGGTAGCAGTACAATCCAGAGAGCTAATACATTTTCTTTTATCCAACAATAATAACAATGAACTTACAGTACACAGTCCCATAATAAAGATATACATACTGAATACAATATAAATGTCAAGACAGAAAAATAGAAAAATATCAATAGAAATCAAAAGTCAAATACATATCAGAGAAAGTATATAGAGTAAAGTGTACTTATGAGTCTCTGTGGTTCTTGTTGTAGCTGGAGCAAGTATTGGCTCTCATTGTTGGTATATTGGCTGTGTAACTTTTTGTTTTTTTTTTCCCAGTCCTGACACACACGTCCACACAGACACAAAGTTACACACATCTGCAAATAGAGACACATGCAATGGCACACATGCCCACACAGGGGCAGGTGTGTACTCACCCACACACACAAACACGCATCCACGGACTACACACACACACACACACACACACACACACACACGCACACACAGCTCACATGACCGTGCAGCATTTGCAGGTCTGTTTCTTCTCCTTCTCCTTCTCGCCCTCCTCCCCGCCGCCGTTGGCCTTCTCCTTCTCCGCCATGCTCCCGTTGGGTGGAGCCTGCTCTTCTGTGGCCGCATCTCCTCCCGCTTTCCCCTCCCCATCCTCAATCACAACAAACTCGGCCTTGACGTTGCCGTCCACCCCCTCCATCCCCAGGGCCGTGCGGGTCTCCTGCTCCTCCTCAACGGTCTTGTAGCCCATGAACACCAGGGTGACTGGGTTGTCGGCACTAGCTTGGTCAGGGCTGGGGCCCAACAGCTTGGCCTCAATCCCCGTCACCTCTCTCTTAGGGGTCTGACCAGAGGTCTGCACTACTCCATTCTCACCTATAGGGAGCACCAGAGCATCATTGAGAGATTAAGGACGCGCACGAGGGAAGAGGGGAGTCAGGTTAAGTCAGAGAGACAAAGAAAGAAAGGAAACATTTTAATGACCTCCGGCAGTGAGGACCAATTTAACACAGCAAATGAAGAGGTTATTATTAGCTCCATTTCTCTTTCTGACACAGGTGTTTTTGGCTGCGTTGCCATGGTTCCCTGTGTGATGACATGTTGCCATGGACGTCGGCTTACCTCCATTTTCTTTAGCCACACCCTTATTGGCTGGTACGCCTGTCTCCAGCTCCTCAATCTCTTGCTCCAGCCTGGCTCAGAGAAACACACACACAGAAAGTAATGATTTAAATGAATCAGTGAATTCTTTACAAGCACAAAAACAAATAAATAAAGGACGAAATCGAAGGATATGACCCCTTGCGCAAAAATGATGACCATGATGTGTGCCTCAAATATTTATACTGCAACCCATATTTGTCATAATTCTGTTGTTCTTGGATTTGGCATTAATTTCTTTATTGAGGTTCATCACGCCACGATACAAAGACACAAAACTGTATTTCTAGAGATTGGATCAGCAAGAAAACAACTATACATCTTTGGCCTGAATATGAAAGAAAAATGATTGACAGCCCAAAGATTAGACATGCACAGATTTTAAGATGCTCACCTGAGGATGACCTGCTCCAGAAGTTTGGTCTTCACCTCATCCTCCTGCAGACGCTTCTGAGTCTCCTCCTCTGCTGGAGCTCCATCTAACAACCAGCGCTCCCTCAGTGCCTTTGACTGCAAAGCAGGGCAAACATATTGTAGGTGAATTGATGGCAAAAAGAGAAATACTATTACACACTGACTGCCCTCGACTCCTCCATGTGTGGTGTGTTATTTTGTGCTACATTGTAATGATTTTGTAGATGTCCTTTGATGATGCATCTTTTACCAGGAACAGTGGATTAGCTCATTACACCCACTTCAATGTCCAAAAATGTTGCACATTATCAGCACTTGGACATCGCTGCACTTTGTTTCAGAGGAGATTAGTGGCACTTCCACTGAATCACAACAACAAGCCCCTCAGCCAATCGAAAGGCAAAATCTCCCCCTGACTGCATCAGGTACTTTCCACAGACTGCTGCCACTCAGCGATTCTGTCACACTGCTGTTTGCCAAGTGGACTACATGGCACACAGCCAGAGGACTGAGCCTTTCTGGGACTGAACTGAAAACAATTCAAACTAAGATATTTTTCTCTTGTTATACTCAATTGAGCATAGAGCTAGGAAATCTAGATAAGTCATCGAAACATAAAAACAAAATAGCTCTAATCTTAAACCGCATCACACATTTCCGGGAGCTTGACAGTGATTACAAGAATATCTTCATGGACAGAACACTGACAGTAGATTTACTGATAAGCCTAATTAGAGCTGTATTTAAAGTTAACTCCAGGACAAGACTCCTCAATATTATTTAAAACAAACAATGTGAAAACTAAATTAGTTTCTCATTTTATTACTCCCTTGCCCTTTACTTCTTTATCTGTTTATTTCCTCTATCAGTTTCTAAATAGGCCTCTATTCTAATCTTGACTCCCCATCTACGTTCTGTCTTGTAGATACGCTAATATCAAAGCAAATACTTGGCATGCTTTGAGGTAAATATAACAGAGTGTCTTACTCGCAGCTGTTAGTCCGTGCAGAAAAAAGACAACCCTGCCTGGCCGTATGGAAAAGTGCGAGAAAAAGCTCATGTTTTCACAAGTTGGGCTGAAAATCTGGATCCGTGCTGAATGTGAATTCCTCTCCAGTGATGCAACACGAATTTCTACAGCAAAACTCCCCCTGTGTTTTTTTTTTTTTCTCCTTCTCAGAGTCGACCCCAGCCCCTTCCTGTCTCGTGGATGCATCTGTATCCATCATAAAGTTCATGAACTTTGATGGAGTTGTAAATGTCAGGGTGTATCTCTTTAACTTTATGTCTGTGTTCATCGTTTTTTAATCTGTGGAAATGCCGGCTGTTGTGTTTTTTTACTCCCGTTTTGTCCATTGAGTAACTCGGCTTCAGACACTCGGCTGCACAGGGCTTTACAGTCCACACTCACACGGTGTAATTCAACACTCTTCATTCCCCCGGCCCTCACATGGTCTCTTGGGCACTGAATCTAGACCTGCTTCCCCCTCTTGCTTTCTCTCTGCTCTGTCAAATTTGCTCTCTCTCTTGCCACACCCTGCCACCCCAACGTCTGACATCACTTAATGTACTCACTCATGTGTATGCAAGCCTGCTCACACACACACACACACACACACACACACACAGGCACACCCACACACCCACACACACATCAGACGAACGATCATAAAGCTGGAGTGCTGAAGTTACGTCTGTCTCTCCATTGTTCTTTGGAGTAAAAGCTGCTAACGTAGCAGACAAAGGGCGGAACTGGGACACACACACTCACACACACACACACACTCACACACACACACTTCTATCCACCCATCCAAATGTAGTGAACAGCTGTGAAGAGAAAAGCCTTATTTTGAAATTCATTTTGCACATTTTCTCCTCCAAAGTAAAATTTCCAAACTCTTCAAAATAAAATTCTTCCTTGTTAAGATCCCATCAAACAAAGTGACTGTTTTTCAGGAAAATTGGATGCTGACATTCAATCAAAGGGACTGCTGACTCAAATTCATGCATTCACATCTGCCATTGCTTGCTAATTAACAAACAGAACTGCTATTCATGCTCACCGCGTAACGACACTGTAATACCTCATCTCACAATTTCGCCTGCACCGTGCGAGTGTATATGTGACCCTCTCTTAGTGTGATTTAATGGCAGGGCAGGTACACGGTTATAAAAAATGTGGTGTGTAAACTGAGACATTTATTGGCTTTTCCACATGAGCGGTGCCTCTGGAAAAGAAATACTTGCTGTGGTGTGCACAAAGAGCCTCCTAATACTCCTGGACAGCGTGATTACACTTCCCCTCTTGCGTGTTTGTGTCTATGTGTGTGTCTGAAACGAAAGGGGGTGCGGTGGGTGTAAGAGCTCTTTCCTGTTGGTGGGAGTGGGACAAAAATCTGTTTCCTCTGCCAAAGCCCACCGCATTGTCCGAGGCTTCTGTGTTCTTTTACGAAGCAGCGCACGCAAAATCGAACACACGTACAGATGCACGCTTACAATGGTTTGCTCTGAAAATAGAAAATGTGGGAGCACGCAGGGGCAGTAGCACAGGTCACCAGCACTTTTTT
>OOFC01012509.1:4168-21930 GCA_900323345.1 Pseudochromis fuscus
TTTTTATTTATTTATTTTCTTATGTTTATCTGCTTGATTTTATTGTTTTAGGCCTATTTATAGCATCGTTTTAGACTTATGCACTGGATTAATTAATGGTTATATTTGTTTGAAAATGTTTGTTTTATTGTTTTAATGTACAGCACTTTGGAACATTCTGTTGTTTAAATGTGCTATATGAATAAAGTGGACTGGATTGAACATCTTAATGTGGCCTGATTAAGGTATTTATAGTGTTGTTCTTTCTATTCCATTGTTATCAACTGTATGAACATCAAAGTTACCATAATATATATATTTAAACTAAAAAATCTCGACTACATGAACTCTGTCTCAGCTCAGAGCTACTACTACTTGATGCACTGATTTCTGAGTGAGTGTCTCTAACCTCTTGATGAAAACATTGCTGAGACACCCGGTGAGGTTGGTGATGCCTTGGTCGGGTGTTCCTCCCAGGAAGGTGCCTCCTCCTGTGGCTGTCGCACTTCTCCCCCTGCTGTTTATCAGGGGACTCTCCTTTGTTTTCTCCATCACGTCATCCAAGTACAGACGTATCCTGAGGACAACATCAGCGAAGGCGGTCAGCAAACAGTTTAAAAAGTTCCTCTACTGATGATTTAACCACAGTCATCGTACCCGTTGATGTTGTTGTAGATGGCAACGTTGTGGCTGTTGTCGTCGTTGTATGTCTTCTGCGTCCTGATCTCACTGTTGCCGGCTCTCACCACGACGTGACCATCGTGTAAAAACGCCTGGCAGACGCCTTCCTGCAACACAACAGATGAGGAGTGTTTGTAAGATGTGTGACCAGGAAACCAAAGCAGATCAGAGGAAATTATTTTCCAAACATATTGAGCAAACAAAGGAGGAACAGAGGAAGTGTGTCTTTTGACCTTGTCACGATGGTAGAACATGAGTCCATCTGTCTTCTCCGTTCTAAAGCTGAAGCTGGCGTAGAAGTTGTCCCTGAGACTGGGAATGTTGGTCAGATCCAGGTCTAAGTAGCTCTGACCGGTGAAATGAGCTTCACGAGCAACCTGCACAGACACACAGAGCACATCAGGACATTGTTTCCTCCCTGCTGCTTTGTTGTTAAAGATCATAAAAAAAATCACACACTCTACATCATCTGTGACATTTTATTAAGTACTGTGTCTTCTGCAACTCCTTGGATCATTAGTTACTTTTCAAGGTGCGTACTTATGAGGCTGCAACTCAAGAGATAAGTGTTATTTTCTACTGACGTGACTGCTGCTTTAAATCAGCACCATGAGAAGAAAAAGAAGATTTAAGGTATGTATGAAGATATATCTTATAAAGAATTAATTCTAGTTTTTAAAATTCATTTAAAACCTCCAGAGCAGTGGTTCCCAACCACCGGGCCGGGGCCTGGTACAGGTCCGTGAGACATTTGTTACCGGGCCATACAGAAAGAATTAATGATTTATATAAATTCCGTTGTATTGATCGGTATAGTCTGAAAGACGTTTTATTTTGAAAAACGACCGGATTCTCTCCAACTTTACTGTCGTATGTGTCTCTTGACACGTCAGTACGCTTGTCTCAGTCACGTGATCAGACACGTTAGCCAAACAAACAAGTCCGCAAACTAGCGAAAGTGAGTAAAAGAAACCAAACGTCTTTTAAGAGCTTCTTCGCAAAGGGGAAACTTTTTTTTTATTACGGTCGTGTTATTTTATTTTTGCTGTATTTATCTGCCACACCTTGAAGGCCGAAAATAATGCCGACATCAAACCGGTCTGTGGTGCATAAAATGTTGGGGACCACTGCTCTAAAATATAGAGACTTGACAACTCACATATGACATTAAAAACAAACAATTAACCCAATTTTAAATTAAATAAAGTCTATATAATGTAAAAAGGCCATAAAGTAATAAAAAGTTATTTATGTCAAAGAGGTGGACTGAAAACGTGGTATAAAATGTTTACAATTTTTAAAAATTTTATGAAAAAAAAATTATAATGTACATTTTTCAAATGTTTCCTTTTTCCCCTTTTCTTTTTTTTTTTATACAAAGCTGAAATACAACGACCCAAAGACAATGACTGAGAAAGAGTCTTGATAGTTTTATATAGAAACAGTGAATTAAGCTGTGGGGACCAGAACCTCCACATATCCCATTCAATAGCATGAAAAACTGCATGTACTTCTTTTCTCTCACAGGTATGATGGTAAACTGTGCTCTCTTACCAGCAGGTCACTATCGCAGCCGAAGCTGACTCCAGAGTTCGGCATCCTCCTCAGCTCTATGTGCGAGCCCTGCGCCTTTACGTTCCTGAAACAGGCCTTCACAGAGCCCTGCCTGGAAAACTCTGCCTTCAACCTGAGGACACACAAAAAAAGACAAAGGTTTAAACCGTAAGACACAGACAGAATGTTTTGGGTTTTTTTAATTAACATGCTAACAACCACGTGCTACATTATCATCCATACAGAACTATGTTTGTATCTACATATTGAATCTTGACCCACTTCTCTGGCATCTTGTGCTCTGGTACTCCTCCCAGATAATAGCTGCCGCTGAACGGAGGGATGCTCTCTGTGAACTGGTGGTTGTAGAGGTTGTTGCGACTGCTTCTCACCACAACGCGGTTGGTTGAACGCATGATGATGATCTCCAGCTACACAGTTAGAAACATGCCACACATAAATAAGAAGAAAATATTAGAAATATCAATGATAACTAAGAATAAAAACTTGGAATGTATGCAACATAAGACAAACTGAAGACGTGGGATTAGAGAAATCCATAATTACCCCAAAAAGATGCTGAATCTCACTGATGACATGCAGGCATTTTTTAAACCGTGAACCACAATGAAAAATAATCACTAAAATGATTTATCAAAGTAGTGAAGGGCTCTAAAATAAGTAATCGACACACAGCTTCAAATTAAAATACCGTATTTTCCGCACTATAAGGTGCATCGGATTACAAGGTGCACCTTCAATGAATGGCCTAATTTAAAACTGTTTTCATATATAAGGTGCACCGCATTATAAGGTGCATAGAACAAATGTTAGTGCAATCACAATATACACCCCCTGACTACGGTAGCCATAAAACCAATATTGATCCATATAAAAGGCGCATCGGATTATAAGGCGCACTGTCGGTTTTTGAGAAAATTAAAGGCTTTTAGGTGGAGCTTATAGTTTGGAAAATAGAGTATACAAAAAGACAAGCAGAGACAGAAAGACAATGAGAACTCACAGCTTTGGAGTCGCCATCAGCAATCTTCAGGAAGTCTGACGTTGGCTCTTTAGGATCGAGCTCTTTTAGAGAACTACCGAAATCATAGAAGACCTTGAGTCTGCCCTGAAGTACCGCCAGACACAGGAAGTGATCCTGATGTGAGGAGAACATGGAGAAAACACATCCAGCTTCAAACACCACAAACAACCACAGCTGGACCATTACTACTACACACTGAGCTGACACTGATATAGATACTGAACTGAGAGTGAAATTAGTTTTTAAAGAATTATGAATAAATAAATGCACTGACTTTATACATTGTAAATCAAAAACTGCTTTAAAATTACACTGGCATTGATATAGATGAATGCATGAATAAAGGAGTGTCAGACACATCTATTGATTCCAGAACAACATTAGTAAATAAAGTATTCATACAAAGGAAAATACAGGATGTTGGGAACGTTGTGACGCTTCAATAACAAATAATTTACTGAATGAGAGATGTTTTTACCCCATTGTGCAGCAGAAGAAGAATTCCTTTGTGTGAGAGCAGCTTAATTTCCTGGTCAAAGCGTTGGATGCGAGCGGATTCCTCTGTAAAGATGACCTCAGCAAAGCCAGTACCGTCAAAATACGCCGCGTCATTCACCCAGGCCTTAGGCAACGATGGCTTGGACCTGTTTTTAGCAATTTCATTCAAATAGTGGAACATGAATGTGAATGAGTACAGTTAGGAGAGAAAAGAAATAAAATCAAAGAATGAAAGCCAGAGGGGGTAACAGTCAACAAAGATTTCAAATACAGAAACTAAATGTGAGCACTGCCTACCTGCCACATGGTTTCTCCTCGGTGGTATTGAGGTTGAAGATTTTTTCAAAGTTATACAAACTAAGCACCTCCTCGTTCAGCGTATCCAGCTCGATACAACCTTTGAAGTTGGGCAGTGCGAGTGCGGAAGGCGGCTAAAAAAAATAAAATAATAAAAACAATATAAAGCTGAAAACTCTCTGGTATGAATATGATTTACAAAAACATAGTTTAAAACTCCACTCAATATGAAATATTGTGTCAATATTTTCTGTAGAACTTTCAATATTTCCAAATTTTGGTACGATATACTTTTGAACCACAATGATTCAAAGTCATTTAACAGCTATAGTTATTTTAATTTCATATACAAAACATACAGTCAGTTTATAAAATATTACAGAGTATTTTACATTTCAAGCCAACACAAGTCACTGGAACAAAGTACACCTGGTGAGGTTATTAGATTAATCAGTAATGAGCTGGAGAGTTGCAGCTCAAGTATTTACTTTAGGAGCTAAAATGCTTGTAAGCCACAAGAGAAAGAAAGAGTAGAGGTGTAGAAACACATGTGTTTCAATTAGAAATACTAACTAACTAACTAATGGCTCAGGCACACACATCTCCCTGCTCTTACTTTGAAAGTACTGGGGTATCCTCCCACATAGAAGACAGTGTCGTCGGTCAAGAGGTTGAGCAGGCCCTGATCTCCTGCAGCCTCCACGTAGGCTTTGGTGACTCTTTGGTCACCCTCACTGGCTTCTGAAGACATGGCCATTTGACCGTATTGAAGGATCCTACATTCATCCAGAAGACAGACAATCAAACAATTAGAATTACATACAGAATAAGGAGTAGATTTATGCTACACATGTGGCATAAATAAATACATTCAAGAAGTCACAAAGGCTTGGGATGTACAAACAACAGGATACAACTGTTTATAAAACACCAAATTACATTATATTGGACTTAAAAAAAAAAAGAAGCAGAAAATACAAACTATTTTGTACAGGGATAAATTACTTCATGAGAGAATGAAAATTAATGTTGAATCATAATATAAAACACAATTTGTTAGATTTTGCAGTAATTATATTGTTTCTATTTTTATCACACCAATAGACAGAAATAACTGTTTAATTATTTCCCCACATATACATGTAGAATATATAGAGACTGTCACATGTTTTGGGGGCTTTACCTCTCCAGCACTATGCTGTTGAAATCTCCACCAGACTGGACGTCTTCAGCCATCAGCACATGAGCAGTTTCTCCTCCAACGTTGAAGTACCAACGCAGTCTTTTTCCCTCCAAGGCCATACCCAGAAACTCCTTACTGGACTACAAATACCAAAATCATGGATTTTAAAAGTAGTACAACAACTTTGTCCCTCCAAATATATGCACAGGGACAGACTGATGTATAGGGATATATATATATATATATATTTAAAGGACACATTTGAGACATTTGAGATAAAAAACACCATGTAAAATACAAAATGTGTCTGTATGTTGAAGTGGTGATGCTTACATCCTTGTTGCCGAGGTAGAAGACAAATTGCTTGTTGCTGTTGTCCTGACGTCTGGCACGCGCTGCCTCCGGCAGGGTGATGTAGAACCTCAGTGAGGTGTAGGCAGCCAGGTCAGCCACATTAGGTGGAGTACGAACCTGAACCCCAGACTGCCCGTTAAACTTCACGGGTACGCTCACCTGGAGATTGGAAGCAAGACAAGAAAAAGTAAATAAAACAACATCAGGGACTGCTGGAAGAAACATTTTCAGGTTAAATTTTAGATGTGTGTTTATTGTGTTAAATCTGCATTAGATCAGTTTATAGAGTTGCCTTGTGGAAACAAAATACGACTTCTTATATTGAAAATTATTCTGTTTTAGTAAATAAATTTTGGTTTTATTGTAAGGTTATAGGTTAGGATTCATTTAGTTTCATTTTTAGGAAATTATTTTAAGCCAACGTCCTCTGAGGTGATGGAAACAGCTCTGTGTACATGTGTGTACCTTGCTGGCAGCGTTGCGCGCCTGCTGTATGAGCTGGCGGATGCGGTTGATGTTCTCGGAGATGTTTGGCATCTGCATGGAGTGATTCTGCAGATCATCCAGTTTCTTTAGCAGCGTAGGAATAGCTTCACCCAGCTTGTTCACTGCAGAGAAAAAGAGAGAGTTACATAAAGTGACACACAGCCCATGTTAATTAATAACCTATCAGTTTGTTTTTTAAATGCTGAACTAGATTTAATTTGTTACTGAAAAATTAATGTCTGCCATTGGGTACAGTAAAACTGAGATTATCAGTTTTACATGTGTTTTTGTTCAGCGTTGGTTAATGTGGTTATTATTTCCATGATTTAGAAAACTGATTAAGTCAGTATCACAATTTGCTGATTTTGTTTTAAAGGATAAAGTGATATATTTGCTTGAAGACTGACTCAAACATATCATTGTTTGTGTGGTATTAGGTTAAGTGCATTCTGTTTGTCTATACTTGTGACTTAACAGACAGTAACAGACACTGACGGACATCAACAAATCTGTGGGGTGTTTCTCTGGCGATACGTCCAAAAGCTCCTACCAGTGTTGTTGGCGTCCATCAAAGCGCTGTTGATGTCATTGTTGGTAGCGTTGGCGTTTCCGTAGCTCTGCTGCCATTTGTCCAGCTGCTCTTTAATGGGTTTCAGGGCATCGTTGACTTGTGTGGCTGTGGTGTTCGCCTGATCTGCTACCCGCTTCGCTTCATCAATCTCCTGAGTCACATCTGCTCATTACAGGTGGATAAAAACACAAATTACTATTTCAGCATTTTAACTAAAACTGAATATGCTCTGCACCTATTATATTTATGTTTATTTATATTGTAGTCACAGTACTTCCTTTGCATTCTCCAGAAACACATAAATACTGGCACCACAGCTCGTGAAAAAAAACCTTTTATGTGAGTGTCTGTCTAATTTTATTGGACTTGCTCTTCTCAAATGTAAGTTCTTTCGCCGTGACACCATAACATCTGAGTCTGTATGTTCTTACTTGTGGTGAAGTTGAGGTTATTCTGAAACGCCTCCAAATCCTTCATTGCTTGAACCTGTTTGGTTTTAGCGTCATCCAGTCGCCTCTTAGCATCCTCCAGCTGTGGCTTCAGGTCTGTGCAGCAGAGCAACAACACTTCAGCAACTGAAACATGACACTTCAGCAGACTCAAGATTAAAATAAATGTTTCCAAGTTTCTAATCTCATAGAAAAAAACACCACCAACAACAGATGTAAAGATGTGTACTTACCGTTGTTCACTTCATCATTCAGCTTTTCGACTTCGTCCTTCAGCTCCATACTGTGGTTCTTCAGAAAATTAGCATTCTGACTGAGGTTCTGGCCTCTTATTTTCTAAAAACAAATGAATAAATAACAATATTAGATGATGTAAAGTCAGTAGTTTTAATTTGTGTATCCAGACGGAGGAATATGTGTCCAGTACCTCGATGGTATCATCAGCAGCTTTCTCGGCCATCTTGGCAGCCTCCTCTGCCTCCTTGATGCTGTTGATAATCTTGTTGTAAGCTTGGGTTACATCTATAAATCCATCCTTCTTGGTGTCTGCAATCAGGCTGCAGACAAGCACAGACACAAGACAAACTACATTTTATCCTCCTTTATCTTTACAAGCTTGGATGTGATTTCCATGGTGAGTTGTGTCACCACTGTTCCCAGCACTGACATGTTTGTCTGCCTCCTCCAGCTGAGTAACAAATACATGGTTGAAGCTCTTAAGTCTCTTACCTGGACAAGTTCATGGCTAAAGTGTTGAGCAGCTCAGCGTGTTTCTCTGCCTCCTCTACCAGGGGGATTTTAGAGTCGACCCAAGCAAAATTCTGCACTTTCTTCGCCAACGGCGTCCTGGCTCCATCCAGCTGGGCGGCCAAGCGCTCATACTCCTGAACAAAATACATTTAAAGCTTAAACATAGCAAGCTTGGGGGTGTATGGCCAAGTGGCAAAGACACAGACAATTCCAACATCTCCTGTTCATTTGTGGATCAGGACTTAATTTAAGCCATGGAGCCGTCATCAAAGCCAAAATTCCCAAATAAAAAAAGAAACAAAAAACAGGAAAAACCGAAGCCATAATTTCAAAATAATGTTACCTTAAACCTGCCAAAGTAAAACTTATCTAGTCATAAGTATTGGATCACAGTTAAGTCAGACCTCAGTTTTTTTGATCTACTATCAAGGGAATTTCTCTGGATATCACACGAATTGATTTAAAAACAATACAGTCAAACTTCAGGCCTCCAAAGGAAAACAGGATGAAAGCATTTGTGTGTGAGTTTCCTTATTCCTGCCAAGTTAATCTGTTAAGTATTATTGTGTTGACAATGCAGGTAAACACTACAGTGTCTGACTGAGATTTTTCCACATTAACAGTTCAAAGTGTTTTATTTCTGCTCACCTCTTTGGAGTCTTGCAGCATGGACAACACATCGTTGACCTGAGCGACATCATCTTCAGCCATGCTCAGCTGGTCGGTCACCTCCTTCTGCTTCGCCACCAAGTCCTCGATCTTCCTCTGAGAGACACAGAGTAGTTACATATCACACTCACCTCTGTTCACTCTCCTTTTACAGAGTTCGTGTTGGCGTCTTGTCTAAACTCACATTATTTTCCTCCAGGGCTTTCTCATTAGCATTGTTGATCTCTGCAGCTCTGGCGGTGTTGTTCACGGCTTCGTTCAGTGCGTCTCGGAGGTCCATCATTTGAGAGTGGAAACGGGACAGGCGGTCCCTGATCGCCTGGGCCAAGTCATTGTTTTCTCCTTGACGATTTGCCAACTCTTTGTTAACACGCTCCAACACTAGCAGGGAGCAGAGACACAACGGTTTAAGCAGGTGATCACACCTACAGCTTGTTTTTACTGGTTTTGTTCCAACTGTTGCAGAAAATAAAACTTTACATCCTTTTGCATTGGATAGTTCGGACCCACAGTACACAACTATACTGTTACTTCTATGGGATGTTGCCAATATTTAGAAAATTCACAGGCTGACAGTACATATTTCTATTATCATTAATATTATATTTAATTTCTGACAATAGATCCCCCGAATATTACACAGACTGTTCCTTTATTTAGAAAAATGTTCAATCTGAACACAGACTTACAGTGTTTCCTTGACCAGGAAGAAGCATTGCTCATAAAACACGATGTAAAATAAGTACGCAAGATGAATTTAGCCACCAGTATTTAGTAGATGTATTTTAATACACTTACATTTCTCTGCCTCTGTCTTCTCTTTCTCAGCCAGTTTCTTCTGTCCCACACAGCTCCTGTACCTCATCTCCCTCAGCATGGCCACCACCTCCCTGATCTTAGTCTCCCGCTCATCATCATCTTGCTCGGCCTCGGTATCGTTGTGTAAGGACCGGTTTGCCATCTCCATGATGTCTGTATAAACAATGAAAGCATAGTAAGAAATGTATTTATCTGATCAGTAGTTTTCATGCAATGGGACACTAACTGATACATAATTGTTCTTTCTTCAACACATTAAAAAAGTATACAAATGGTGGTAAAGGTTTTGGTGACAGCTCATCCTCCTGAAATGATGCTGCATTTTAAAAATTGTAACTTTGATGAACCTTGCTCAACCTACGGAAAATATTAATAATCTAATTATTATTTGTGTTGTAAATTAAATTGTAATAGCAGTTGTCTGCATAAAATTCAGAAGAGTTGATATTATGTTGTTTTTAGTAGATATAGAGTCAAAGCACAAGTCAAGTCACTTTCCCTGTATAATTACACCTCAGAGCTGCACATGAAAATATCTGCTGTTGACTTGTTTCCTACCATTTATATCCATGGTCATGTTGTTGAGGAAGGAGAGCAGGTCTTCTGCCCTCTGGTGTGTGTTGGTCGTACTGTCCCGCAGGCCGCCGACCCTGTCAGTCATTGCTGCCACCTGAAAATACGCCAACGCATAATCCTCTCAGTTCCACACAACAGTTTTATTTGACTTCGTTGTAGTAAGATATTTGTGGAAATGCAGGATGTGAGTGTGTGTGTACTCCTCACCTTGTTCTGTAGCTCATCAATATCATCGTTGATATTCCCGATCTCAGCTTCCAGCATGTCAGCGCGATTCCTGCTCTCATCCAGTGTGGTGTTGTAGTTCTCAATGGCACGCTATGATCACAGGAAGATGAGTTTAATCAAAACCCGCTCCAACAGTACAGCAGTCTCACATCACTAGTGCACCTCATAACTTGTGATCGTTTGTGTTTATGTGTACATGAACTCACAGCAGTGTCCTCTATGGACTTGTTGAGCTTGTTCAGCTGAGTCCAGGCCATGGAGCTGGCGTTCAGACTCTTCAGCTGACCGGCTACGGAGACAAAGTTGTTGTTCATCTTCTCCAGATCCTCCAACAGGACGATGACACAACTGTCACACGCTGCAGGGAGAAAAAGACACAACCTCATAATTTCATTCAGTCATGACATTTTTTAAGGTCTATTAAAGATATTTCAAATGCATCACCATAGCTCTTGCGCGTGTGTATGTGTTTCACTTACTCTCACAGTGCATGCCATGCTGGTTCTCTATAGGTACACTGAATTTCTGTGAGCAGGTATCACACTGTTTTCCTGTCATCCCGTCAGGACAGCGGCACTCTCCTGTGCGGGGGTCACAGTGACCTCCTTTACAGTCGCACTCTGCAGGCATGGAAGTAAAAATATGTTACATGAGTGACTGGGTTGATTTTACAGCATTTTGCAACCCAGTGCAACTATGAAGCTGCATTTGTGTAACCCTGTAAATGTGATATTATTGACTATTTGAGTTGTTCTACTGGTAAAACTGCCTGTTGTAAAGCCAATGGTGTCATTAGTAGCAATGCATTCTAGGTATTACAAAAGCATGCAAAGAAGAATTTACAATGTTTATGTACATATGTGTATGTTTTGTACAGCTGCATTATTCAGTAAATGTCATGAATTCACTCACTCTTGCATCCGTTGGGTCCATAGTCGTAGTATCCAGGGGCACACTGTCTGCAGTTCGGTCCGTTGACCCCAGGCTGACAGGCACACTGACCGCTCTGAGGGTCACACGGCTGGGTGAGAGCTGCCGAAGCATCGCAGTCACAATGACGGCAGCCGGAGCAGGACTCGAACCCAAATGACCCGTCCTGAGAAAAATAACAGATTCACGTTCAGGCGTTAGATGAAGCTAAAAGGTAACACACACTAGACAAGTTTGCCAGCTGCAACATCTTGGTGTAAATGCCTGTGAAGATTTGCAGTTATCCACATCATGGTTCGAACACTGTTGAATCAGCCCAACTGGACTTGGTTGAAGATTATTGATGTGTTGTCTCTCAGAACTGAAGAAGACTCTTTTATATCATCTGCCACAATAGTAACTACTGATTGACATACACATGAATTATTATACCCAACAGATGCATCTCTTACCTCACAGTGGTCACAATGTGATCCGGTGACTCCTGGTTTACAGCGGCACTGTCCAGTGTGAGGGTCACATGACTCAGTGCCACATGGAGAGCAGTTGCACTCTGTGTAACGAAATATAAAATACAAATTTACTATAGTGTGTATTTTTATTTGACTGAAACATGCACTGCAACATTAACCACATGGCAACAGATGGTGAAACTCATTCCTGTGCTAACGCTGCTGCAGAAGCCTGAGGCTGAACTCACTGGAGCAGTTTTTGGCGACGATGGCATCTCCGTAGTAACCAGGAGCACAGATGTCACAGTGAGGTCCGGCAGTGTTGTGCATGCAGCTGAGGCACTCTCCGGTCAGTGGGTGACAGTCGGTGAACAGCATGTTGGGGTCTGTGTTTTCGTGGCAGTGGCACGGCTGGCACCTGCTGCCAAGGACCATGGGGTTGCCGTAGAAACCAGGGGCGCACCTGTGTAGGAGGCCCACAGTTAATAGCATGCGTCAGCAGCAAATGATGTTCATGTGTTGTATATTGGATTTTATTTACGGCTAAAAAAAGCAATAAAAGCTCTGATGTAAATATAGCTTTGGGTATATGGCACAACATGATTTTCAAATACCTACATGACCTTTATTTGGTAATTTTAAAAACATAAGGAAATGATGAAATAATGATAAAGCCAGTATTAAAGATTAAGTTACAGAAGTAATCTATATCTCAAAATATATTTTCAAAACTACATGAGAGACAACATGAGAACATAAATACGGTTTAACTGGAAGTGAAGGGCACTTAACCAATTAAACTTTAAACATAATTTTTATTGCTTTCACTAGTTTTCTGTTTGTTCCACTCTGTGTTGATGAGATGTTGTTTACCTTTCACAGTGTGGTCCAGCATAACCCGGCATACACAGGCACTGCATCCTGTCGCTTTTCTGTATACAGCCCTCTGCAAAACTACACAGACAGGAAATAACCACGTGAAAAATGTGAAAGTAGACAAAAGTGTCAGGACAGAGACTGTAACAGAAGTTTGACAGAAAGATTATAAAAGAAAGAGTAAAAAACACTGACTTGTTGGACGGGGCTCTCAGTGGGCAGGGACAACTGGAGCACGACACGGCCTGTCCATCAAGACTGTTGTTACCAAGGAAACCACCCTGGCAGTGCTCACAGTGGTCGCCGGCCGTGTTATGCTGGCAATTCTGATGCACAGACAAAAAAAACAAAACACCATTAGCAAGTTATAACCAGTTACAAGTAGGGAAATTTATAAAGAAAGATTCTCACCAAACAGATTCCAGATCCATCCAGACACTTATCTGAGTGTCCATTACAGTTACAGGGGACACATTTCCCCAGAAACAGGCCAATAGTGTCTCTGTAGTAACCTGGAGCACATTTCTGCAGAGAGGAGAGACATATCAAGGCATATGGAAGCATTTATATGGACTTGAACACAGACAAACATCTGGCTGCAAATGCTAACAACCAAACAAACTCTTAACGACCACAGCGACATAACTGAACATCAACATTTAATTAACAATAGAGCTGCCACTTCAACAACTAAAGTCTGGTCCCTCACCTGACACGAGTCTCCGAGGTAGTTGGCGGGACACATGCAGATCTCCACATTGTTGGCATGGCGTCCAGTGGGCAGGTTCTCAGCGCCCTCCAGCACGGCGCCACGGAGCGACACGGAGTGGGCTGACTGGGAGTGGAGGGCTCGGATCTGCAGGGACTCCAGACCGACCAGAACCATCATCAGCTCCTCCCGAGACACAGAGTTACCGGTCTGAGCGTGACGGAAACTTCCCTGTGAGGAGGAAAGGATCATTGTGGTTTTAGATTTTCTTTTATTCCCAATGAGCCACAACAATGAGGAAATAGAGGGACATATGTAGATACAGAGTAAAACACAGGGGGATTTAAATAATAGACAGGTTATTTTAGCAGATAATTATGTCTCTGAAAATCGTTTGATCATGTAAAAGATTAGAGTAAATTTTAAAGTTTGTTGGTCTATTAACATTTTTTTCTTTTCAAATTTTATATTTAATTAATTCTCCTCATGCAAATGTTACAGGAATGGATCTACAACCTGCATGAGTTAATAATCCACATTAAAGAAACTCTGGCTACATAAGCTCTCAATAAATGATTTTATGTTTCCAGTTTTACCTTCTATAGGTTTCAAACTAAAACAGATTTTGAGCATTTTGACTAAAGCTACAAAAATTGAAACACAGCTTTTAGCAAAGTTGTTTATCTTACAGCTTTTTCCTGTAGATATGTTACAAGCTTCACCTTATAATGCTACATATCTGCAGCTCTAGGTGGCAGCGCACAATAAAGATTTGAAGCTTAACCTGAGGTCACCAAATCTTGAAAGAAAAGAGGATTTCCCTCTGGTGATCAAAACACAAAATCCGACATGCTGATACCAGTCTGTGTGTGCTTGGCTGGTTAGATCCAGCGTCTCATATAAATCTCCTGGCTTGTGCCGTATAGCTTCAACAACATCCAGTGTGTATGTAAAGTTGACTTTTACCTCGACTATGTGAACTATTCCCAGGTGAGGCTCTTCAGGTGAGGAGTACTCTCTCTCCATGAACACCAGGGTCATCTGGTTACCCTGCAGGACGACAACGAACTAATAATCTGGCAGGTGTGAGATTTATATCATGATCTTGGCACACAAAGACATCTGTGTGTGTAATTTAGCATATATTAAACAGGGCAACAGTGATATATGTCAGTCTAAATTATATATGTATGTGTGTGTGCTGTACCTTGAGAATGATGTCAGGCCTGGAGGCTTCTGCAGGCAGAGACAACACATCACCTCTCATGGTCTGAGTGTGGAGGCGATACCTCAGGTAACCTCCATAGGATGAGACCTGGAGAAAAGTGGAGGGATGAGAAAAAAAATACAAAATTAAAATGAAACATAAGAAACACAGGAGGGGTGAGAAAACCAAACCAGACAGACAGAGAGCTCCAACCTCATCCCACTGCATCTTAATCCAGACAACAAAGGATTACAGTCAAACAGAAACAAGATCCATGACGAGTTTTATCCATGAAAGATAAAGTGCCTCCACTTCTGTAGCAACCATGCAGGTATTAGTGAGCTGACATCTAAAGCTTGTTTATGGAGCGTAACGGGACTCAGGCTGATCATGGCTTGATTTTAAATCCCACACTAAAGACCGATGCTGGTTGAATCACTCATGAAAGCTGTTGAGTCAGACGCCCAGACCAAACACTGATCTGTATCCAAACACGTTGTCTGTGATGCGGGACACGTCTGTCTGCCTAATGTAGGTGGTGTTTGTTGAACACTGTAGTTGTAACTATGTCTCGGTTTGTGCCTCTCTCTTCTCTACTACTTTATATTTTAACAAATAACCTGCATGTAATTTTTCTGTATTTCACAACTGAGAAAATAACCTCAGTGCACAGTGCCAGGTATGAGAAAGCATCAAAAGACAATAAGTTCATTTGCTTTCTTGCCAAGAGTTAGATGAGAAGTTTCATAACATCTCATCTCAACTGTGTCCTATCCAACCTACATAAACACATAAAGCTCATTAATTACCAAGATATACCTTGTTTGTTCACTGTTTGTACAATTGTGTGTGTTGTGATGGAGGAAATATTTGTTGGACAAGGGTTGACACAAAAGTACACTGCAGTAACTGGTTGCTGGTGGCAGCCTTGTATTAAATGAGATTGGTATTATCATCAAATACCAGTCAAACCAGTAAGTTATATCATTGGTAACACAATTGGAAAATTTTAAAATAAAATCTTATGTCTTTTTTAAAATTCAAACAAACAAGGCCTTTAAAAATGTATTAAATATTGTCAGCTTGTAATAATACTTTAGAGGCATGAAATTAAAGTAATAAACCCCACTGCGCTTTACCTACTGCACTTTACCTACTGTTTGGATTTGAATCATGGTTCATCTGGATTTTTGCTTTCGTCTTTTTAACCCTAAAACTTTTATTTTCACTTTAAAAAAAAGAGCCACATTTTTTCTTTCCTTATTCTAATAAAGACCTCTCTATTGTTGTGTCCTTTGGTGCCTCAAGTTGTGAAATGTTGAAGTCTCAACAGTTCATATTTTCTCCGTTCGTGTGCTTTTGTTTATATTCTGTCTCTTTTATTTTTGTTTATTTGAAGAAGCTGCATCTTCTTCTACAATAGCAGCTCTCTTCTCTTCACCCTCATCACAAGAAACATCCTCAGTGAACCTTCCCTGTGTAAATATGGATTGATTAGATAATCAGAAACTAAACCAACACCTCAGGTTTATTTAAGAGGATTTGATAAAGGTCAAGAGAACTTGGATCTTTGCAACGCGCTCAGTTTGCCTGTTCATACCTGCTATCAAGTTGTTATTACTAAAACTGACATTGTTGATACTTCATATTAAATCTTAAGTTTATTTTGACTTGTGGTTTGACTATGGAGAACAAAAATTCTCAGTGGATACAGAATTGTGAGTCTAAGGATGCATAAAACCTTTAACTTAGTAAGTACAACTACCTTTTTTGTAATAAAACTACAATATACTGTACTTCCTGATTATTGCTGTGTCTCCATGTGTTAGTTGTGGTTGTTGTGGAATATGCATATTTTTACAAGCTGCTGATATTTCCAGTGAGCCAGCACAGACAACTTATTTCAAGAGCTTTTGTTTTCACAAGTAGTCCTTTTACTCCACAGTCATTTTACTCTTTCCAACCACCTCTGAAGGACATCTTTCCTCTCTTACCTTGTCTCCCAGGTACGTCTTGGGTGCATGCCAGTGAAGGTCCTGGTAGACATCGGGCACGTCGCTGAGGTCGGCCTCCACAAGGTCCTGACCGGGATACACCGCCACCGGTACTTCTTGTCTGTCCGCTCCAAGCAGCACCCAGCCCTCCATGTTCATGATCTACAAAAACAGAAGGGGAGCATGAGTGATGATAAACACTGCTCTGTATAACTGACAACATCTTGTAAAATCTAAACTACACAATCATACTGACCTCTGTGCGTCTCTTGTCAGAGCTGCGACAGCGGTCAGTGGCTCCGAAGCAGAAGCAGCTGGTGCAGCCTTTCGGGTTGGTCGGGTCCAGGTGGAACGTACCAACTCTGCACTGATCGCATCGAGAACCCTGGACGTTCTCCTACAGGTGGAGGACACACATGGCAGGAGGGTGAGTCAAACAAAAGGTGGAGGTGTGCAGAGGGACGTGCATGTTCATGTGTGTTTCCCAACCTTGCAGAGACACTGTCCTGTGAAAGAGTCGCACACGTCCTCCTCAGTTCCCGCCTCATTGCAGTCACATGGCCGACAGTTGGGGTAACCATAGAAACCGGGGGCGCAGCGGTCACACTGGCGGCCAACGATGTTGTTCTTGCATCTGGGAAAAATATTTTCCACAGATCAATTTCTCTGTGTCTACATAAAGTTACACAGTTTGCCTTCATTACTTTAATCACAGAGGAAATAAAAGATTTATTGCTTCCAATTATCTATCACAAATCACTGATAAATATTTTGACTTTCTAGATGGATACATTGCCAAGCCAACTTCAGGTTACATGTGTGTATGTATTTGTTAATGCAGGTGCTGGAATCCTGAAGGACGAGAGCCTCCAGGCAAAAAAAAATAATAAATACTTCCAGCTTTACATCCTTGTCTTGTCTGGACAGAGCTAACACATTCCTGTGTAGTGTGTGGCTTTGGAAGAAGGGGAATGATGTGATTGCAGATATCTTGGATGCTGTGATGCTTACAGGCAAAGAAAAAAACACAGGTTATAATAGAGAGGAGGGAAGATGAGAGACATCAGACTGAGAGATGGAAAAAGAGAGAGTGATATTTCAGTAAAATCATCATTACTCTTGGTAACACAAAAGAAGCATCAGGATTATGAGGTGAGGAGAACAGACGTCCAGGTGAAGAAGGTGAATGTCTAACTTTCACGAAAAAACAGCTGTCGGTGTTCATGTTAAGGATCCTTGTCACCTCCAATGAATCATTTCTGTTTAAATTAGAATCTTTTGTGATGCTACTGACTGGATGGCCCTGAGACCTGAGTGAAGAGGGGGTTTCATGGAAAGGAAGTCATGGACATTTAAGCCTAAGGTTCCCATTTAATTCCCCCATAGGGTAAAACTCTAACAGCGGCCATCTAAGTGTATGATTTATAAAGACATGTTTGACCGCAATCATATGAA
>OOFC01012521.1:2337-15099 GCA_900323345.1 Pseudochromis fuscus
TGGCGGCATTGTTATTGATTAATTTCTCTCACGATCAGTTGTGATCACAGATACATAAAACATGAGAGGGGGGACTGAATGCCTGTACACCTTATCATCCTTGCTGCCATTCGACACCCCTTCCTTGCTACGGGGAAATGTCAATAGCTTTTCTAATCTGTTTACTTCTCCCCTTGTGGCCAGTGCTTTATGCTTTTGATGAAGGGCTGCCAAAAATGTGTCCTTTTTCTCCTCTTGCTTTTCCTGTTTTGGCAGACACAGTGTGGGTATTAAACTTTACATCTGCATAGTCACTCTGGCTCTCATGCTGCTGTTTTGTTATTTAAACGGATATCACTTCAAGACCCTGTGCAGTTTATTTTTTTATTCTAATTATCTATTAGATATTAAGGCAGTATATTGAGACTTATATTGAGCAAAGCCAACATAGAGCACATAGGGCCAAAATTGATTTAAAACAATTACATGACAACATTTTGAATGTATGATATTGGAGGAAAAATATCTTGATGTGACACTACATGCCACACTTCAAGAGCCACATCAAAAGAAAATCGCTGACAGGTGTAAAAACATACAAAATCATAGAATCCCGCCATAAAAAAACCATTAAAGGTCTTTGAAGTCATTTCACGTCTGTAACATTTAAAATTGAGCTTGGAGAATTTTAAAAATTTTAATTTGCTTTTATTATTATTTGATTTATAAGTTGCTACATGGACTCGCTCTGTCCCTCATGTCTGACCTTCTTGAAATAAGGGCTCACAGCGGTCTCAGGACCAGGGCCGCCTCTAGAGGGGACTGTGAGGTCCCACACAGAAACACAGTCTTTCTGTGAAGGCCAGTAAGATCTGAAACTGAACTGAAGGTCTTTCACTTTCCATAAGGGAGCGTCCCACATTTCAAACAGCATCTAAAAGTGGACCAGTCTTGCGCCCATTGACTTTTAACTTCTTTGTGTATTGTATTGTTTTGTACTGTGCTCTTATTGTGATCTGTTGTCCTACACTCTATGTCTTTTTGTTGTTGTTTTTGTAACCTGCCTAGGGACTGTGGATGCAAATGAGCATTTTTGCTATAATCCGGCATATTTACATCTACTGCTGATGTTCATTAATGTGCACTGTCTCTAGCAAATAAACAAATAAATAAATAAACATACAAACAGAAGCAGCCAAAACAACCCTGTGGTGATGAATTTGAATTTGATGTCGGGACTACCATGCAGTTTTACCCTTAACACTCTCATTTAGATTTAGATTTTAAACCATTTTAGTCAGTGGTTATATTAACATTTTCTCTGTATAATTTGAAGACTCTTACTCCTACTTCATAATATGAACATCTTTTGATCATCTCTCCCTGTACTTAATATCTCTTGATGTCTTTCCCCATTTGTTTTGTTCTGTCTGTTATTTACTTGCCTTGCTGATGTTTAATCCCATTCAAGCATGTAATATAGTATTGTTTCATCTTTTGCTGTGTTTTGTTTGTTGTTTTAGATGACTAATGTGGTTTAGAGTATATCTGATAAGATAAGCTGGTGTTAGTAATAAGTACGGTATTTTTGTGTATTTCTTTCACTGTTAGCCCTTTAATGGAGGCGTGTTTCATCCCTAACATAGAGATATAAGGCAGAGACATTCAGCTGTACTCTGATTGGTCCACTGTGGGAGATGACCGGATCTCAACCATGCTGATCACAAACCTGAGTGGCAAATGACTCAGTATATTGTTGGTCACTGTAGAATGTAAGTCTTTTCACTGAAGTCAATGCATGTGACCTTTTTTCCCCAACTTTATTTATTTATTTATTTATTTATTTTCAAAAAAGAAAAAACCTCCCTTTTAGGCTTCAGAGGTTGGTTTGGCTCCATTAAGCCATTGTCTGTGTTTTGTGTAACTGTCCACCAGTCTGTGATACAAGCTTGCTGACATTTTTGACCACTCTTCCATACGAAATTTGTTCAGTTGCAAAATGTCTGAGGTTTTTTTTTTTTTGCATGAATTGCTAGTTTCACATCCCCCCACAACATTTTATGGGATTCAGATCTGGCGTTTGACAAAGATGTGCCATAACCCTCCATTTCTCCTTTTTGAGACATTCTTGGTGGATATCCTACTGTGCTTGGATCATTATCCTCCTAGAAAGTCCACTTCTAGTTCAGTTTCAACTTTCAGACTCTTTGATATGATGCAGAAATCATGGGTGAATTAGTGACTGTAAGCTGCCCAGTCACTGAAGCAGCGAAGCAACACAAAAGCAGAACATTGCACCACCATGTCTGTGAAGATTCTCAGTCATCCAGGTCACAATTATCCAAATGAAACTGAGTCAGGGCAACTGGACTTGGTTGAAAATTCATGAAGACATTTTGCCCCATTTAAAGGGATTTCTCAGTTCTTGGATGAGGAGAAATGTCTTTATGGATCTTCAGTTATTCTGACTGAACGTTACTTGGATTCAATCAACAAGGTTCACGGTTGGTGTGAGGTTCTCCTGCTGAAAAGCTGTTTTTGGTTTGCACCAAACATGTCTGCTGTGACTGTAGCCAAACAGCTCTGTTTGAGAGCTCATTACTTCAAAAGGCCTAGTCTTTTTTTTTTAGTGGAAATTTTGCTTTTGGACTGCAATTTTTTTTCCTGGCATGCTCATACCACACATGAATTTTGTGCAATCTCTTTGAGTGTTGACAACAGCTGCAAGAGTTACCTGTGGTGGGTTGGAGTTTGTGCATTAAACTCCTTCAGGCTGAATTTGCCAGAATAACCAGTTCTGGACAGATTGTTAGTTGTTTGAAATCTACACCACTTGTGTGTGATTATCCTCTTGGTGGGATGGTTTATTTAAAATTTGGAGAAATTTTCAAATCCCCTTTCAGACTCATAGGCATCCACAATCTACTTCTGAAGGCCTGTGAGGGTTTTGTGCATGACACCACACACTTGATTAGCAAAGAGAGCAGCAGAACCAATGTGTCAGAGGTTTAAATAAGAAGACAAGCTCCACCTGTCACTCCCTAAGGAGGTTTTACTCATTGGCACCTCATCTGGAAACCCTGATTCTAATTTGTGGATTTGAAGGTGTGATAAATTTAGAGGTGTACTTAATTTTCCATGTGCCTGATCTGTTTTTTTAATCTTTTATAAACCACCAGTTTCTTTTCAATGTACTTTTTTGTGGCCAAATAAATCAAACTGTCTCATCAATAACATTACACAAACCTGATGTAATGATATCAGTAATATTAATGTTCTTATCTAACTCAACTCTTACCAAGAAAGGAAATACATGTATTTCCCAAAATGTCAAACTTTTTCTTTGCAACCAAAACTCTGTGTGTTCTGTCGTCATGACCTATTGTCAGTGCAAATGGCTTGAAGGACGTAAAGTACTCTGCACACAGGAGACTGGTAAAATCCCTGCACAGCCAACATGAGATAAAAACTCTCCCCTTTGGTCACCAGTCATGTCAGATCTATGCTCCTGGACTTCCTGTTTAGCCTAGATGACCTTTGTGGAGTGGCTGTAGAGGCCCTAACAGCTGTGCTGACTGGTGGCAGAGGTGACCAGCATTTACCCTCTATGGGTGGTTATAAATTTGACATCAGGTGAGAGTAATGATAACACATGAGACAATATGGCAGCCATTCATGCATGGCGATGTTGGTTAGTTGAGCAAGCTGCTATTACTGGTGTTTGACAGAAAGATGCTCATTAGCTATGCATATTAATTAAAAAACCTGAGATCTGCAGCGGTTGATTGACAAGCGGGGAGGATGGTGTTTTTAAAAGGTGTCAATTTCAACAATACTCACAGTTAAGAGTGTTTTGTGTGTGTACGATTACATTAAGACACTCTGTTCAAAACAATATCATGAGATTTAAGGATTGTGATTCTTAGATAGCAGCGTATCTTTAAGTGTTGATCATAGCGGCTGCGGCTCTGATTAGACTGTTTAAATCTACACAGGCACTCACGTTGCTGTTTGGCAAATCACTCAGGCACTCTGACATCAAATGGCCTTCTACAACAATAGCAAAGAAGAGAGAAGGCCTGAAAGTCCCCACCAGTGATTGCACCTAAATAATGATGCCTTTTACATGCTGCTTGTTTGTCCTTCACAGGGCAATTATTTGAACAATGTGTATATATTCTTTTGAAGAGGACTGTGACATATTGTGGCCTGGATAATGACTAGAAATGCATTAAGACTAAAGTGGGGTTTCTAATGTAGATGCTTGACAAGGCCTGAAGGCCTTCTCTTTCTTTTATACGGAACTCTTTCTTTTAATGAAAAGAGAAATCCTTGCCCTCCCTAAATTATCAAATTGTCCTTCGACCTTAGCATATCACAAAGTTTCTCATCTTTCTATCAAAGACACTTTCAAGCACATTGAACGCTGCGTTTGCTTAAGTGCCATTTTTGATTTAGGAGTTCTTTCTTTCAAAACTTAATGGATGACAGAAATGGAAAGTGGTCTTAGCTGATGTTTGAAACAATCACATGCTAATGTCTGCCTCATGCTAACACTGCCGCAGGGGCTTGCCATGTCTACATAATAAGTTAACTACAAGCATTGTACTTGTCACCCACTGGGGATTTTAGTACAGGGTTATTTTTTTGGACAATGCTCCAGTTAATCAGATATATGAATCATATACATGGATGTATGCAGCAGCATCTTGTGCAGCACTGATCCAGCTCAGACAGATAAGTACAACAAAGTACAATTATCATCTGCTTATAGGTGTCACAGTGCAGCATCTAAGACATTTCTAATCCTATAGGCATTATACAGCATGTTTTATATTGGGGCGGCTGTGGCTCAGTCGGTACAGCAGGTCGCCTGTGAATTGTGAAGTTGTGGGTTCAATCCCCTGCTCCTCTCATCTGCATGTTGACGTGTCCTTGCATACTGAACCCTAAGTTCACAATGTTGGCTAGCGCCTTGCATGGCAGCTCGGTAGCCGTGTGGGTGAATGAGATGCCTTGTAAAGGGCTTTAGGACCTAGCTTAGGTCATTTCTTCAGGTTGTAAACATTTGCATTTATAACAAACTGACATCATGGCATGAATACTTTGCTCTTGTGAGATTATTATGAAAAAAAAAAAACAATTATTGTCTGAGAAAGTATACTTTACACAGCAGCACAGAAGCTTCTCCGCTGACTTTCCTAACATGTCACACAGGCAGACTCTTCAACTGTTAGTACAGGCGACGGGTCAGTGTGTGTAACAGTGACAGTTTGAAAAGAAACACAATATTGTCTCCTTCAATTGTAAAAATCTATGCAAGGGAGAGAAAATGGTTAACAGATTTCACCAAAAACATGACAATGAAACCCCATACTATGGAGCGTGTTGCTTGGATCCTGCAAAGAAAATATACAGATATTGATTAAGGACACAGTATAAACCCTAAAAGTTGTCAAAGCGATGTGATGACTGGAAGTTATTTTCCTTGTGATTAATGTCCGACAGTGTTTGAAGTCTGTGAAGGGATTGAACATGAGGTCTGGATACAGTAAAGTTGTCATCTCAGAGGATCAAGGTTTTAGGCACAAACTGCTCAGGGCTGCACTCACCAATAAAAGGAATTAAAGTTGCACCTTTGAGCTGACTTGGCCCCTCAACAGCAGAGCTCAGTTTGTAAATCAAGATGATAATTTGACCATAACATGATAATTGTGGGATACTGAGATGAAAAAAAGGAGCAGATTTAAAATTGATCCTAGGCTTAATCACAGAGGGTAAAAGAGAGACGAAAACACCCACATGGGCTCGTCTTGAAATTTCTGCTGAAGGTGAATGTGGTGAGCATGTTTTCTCTGCGTCGCATACAGCAAATATGCATTGGGCTGAGTCAAGATCTAATTATGTGTTCAGCACAAAGAAAAAAAAACCTTCTGTACTTACACACCAAGACAGAGACATGTATGCATCATACACATTGTAGCGTCCACAGGGGTGTACACGCCCAGTGTACTTAGCCCAGGGTGATTCTGGCACAGATACAATAACCAAAAGACAAGTCATATCAGCAATGCAAACCATCCCTCAGGTCAAAAGTGATCAGAGAAATACCGCAGCGAGTTACAAACTGAAGAGCAGTTAGATTCAAACACTGGAATGAGCCACCTTGCTCAATCATCGTTATGAAATGGAATGTAATAAACACACATTTGAATTTAAGTTTGATTTATGGCATGTGTTCAGAGTCAAATTATCGTTTCATGTTGTGTCCCAATCTGTCCTCCCATTAAGACACTCACTCAGTCAGGAACAGGAAAATCAGTTTCAATCAATGATTGTAAAAAAAGAAGAAGATGTGAGCACTCAAAACAATAAGTCTTCATGGAGCACCACATGTTTATGCTAGTGTGTAAAGGGCAGAGACACAGGTAGCTTCTCATACCAGGGGGAAGGATTTCTAAAGAATATGGTCAAGTCAGAACCCCTTTTGTCACATGGCAATTCACTCCTTTTCTGCCTGCCGTCAAAGAGGAGATTAAGTTGTCAAAATGTGGGTCCTGGTCCAGACCGGTCTGTTGAGTGGATATTCACTAGTCTGATCTCTGCCACTGCTAATAGACAGAGCTCAAAGGCGAGCAGGGAGAACAGGGGAGGGAGAGGGGTAAGAAGGCTTTAAGATCACTTTACCTGGATTCGGCACTGTGGCGCTGGTGGATTAGTGCCCCGGGCCTCATGGCACGCTAGTCTGCAAACACCCCATAACACTCCACAACAGGTACGAACACACATGCTCATTTACCTCACAGTGGCCAGCAAACACACACACACACACAGTTAAAGGTTCGTTACTAACTCACTGCTACCTCCGAACACACCTATGTACACTTGTGTACCTGCGAACATGCCAACACACATCCATGATCTCTGTTTCACAACATCTCAGCAGCAGCAGCACAGATGAAGTCGCACCAGATAAAACAACTACTCTTAATTCCAGTGGCTTAGAAAACTTCTCCACTTATTCCTGGCGTGGGTACAGTTGAGATGCCTCACGTAAACTTTCTTCGACATCCTAGAAGCTTTGAGAAGTCTGTTCCTGGTCTGATACCACTCTGTAAGGTCACTCAGTCATCCAGAACTGCAAAACCATAACCCATAAAGGAGAAAATACAGGTTGTTCTTGGCAGGGAGGAGAGAAACCCACCACAGCTTCATCCCTCTCTGCCGCCTCTGCTTGCTCTCCCCCCAGTCACTACCTGATGACTTCTCCATCCGTTTTAATTGGTAATTATTTTGCGGGGTTTAATGCCTTTATTCAGACTGTCAGTGTGGAGTCAGGAGAGGAGGATTAGGTGCCCCAGGGGGACGAGACACTGGCACGGCCAGGACAGCTCATTTTTACACGGGCAGGGGAGGAGGACAGCTCATCTTTGATCCGGTTGGGGCTTCGCAGGCCAGAGGGGTGACAGCTGCACTTTCTTTAGCCCACATTTGAATTTGAATTCTATCTTAGGATGCAGCGCGCCGCGGACTTGGCAGGGCAGTGGGGTAATCTGCTCCGCACAAACGCCCGGGCCTTTTCTTCCTGTGTGCCCTCGCAGAGATTGGAGTAATTAAAGTTAAATGGAATGCATTAAAAACTCACTTGTGCCGAGGCTGTGGCGGCCGTGCCAACAGTGAATGGGCTGGGGCTGTCCTTTTACGCTGCTCTAATCCTGCGGAATATATGTGTGCCCCGTGACTTTGATGCTACGCTACCAAAGCATCGGAAATGGCTACCAGTGGAGCTACAACTGACTGCTGGCTTTCACCTCAGAAGAACATCTTGGAAAGCAAATTCAGCTGGATTCTGACATTGGCAGGAGGTTGGATGGAATCAGCTCGGGAAGGCTATTAGCACTTTCCAGACTCACATGTCACTCTCAAATTGCTACGCTTTGATGTATGGTCTATTTAAAAGACCCACACGCTGCCTTTCCCCTGACCTGTGGCAATATTTAGAGTGAATTCTGACTACCTGTCCATAACTGTAACCAGCACTTACTTGCCAGTTGTTCCAGAAAAAGGTTGGCCTATACATGAAGAACAGCTTTCCATGCCAACAAATGCTGGCGCGTAACAAGTACGACTTTGTACAAGTGATGGGCACTCCCTGTTTGTCAGCCATTTTGACTTGGACAGTAATTACCACGAAAGACAAACCTGCACCTATAGCCATGGGGAACCAGACCTGCTCTTCCAGGTAGATGTCAAAAGACTTGAGGCATCAGACACTAGGGTAATTGTTGCCGCCTTTCATTTTAGAGGAATGTGGACAGAGACAAAGGGGGGCAAGCCACAAAACTATCATCATAATCTTTTCCTGGCTTTGTGTGTGATCCTTGAGCCTTTCTAACACGAGGAGATAGGACTGGGGAGAAACATCGGGGTGTGGGAGGAGGGGAAAATAGGAGGGGTTTTTTTGTGAAACAGAAAATGCAGAACAGAGCGAGTGGTAATAAAGGAGATAAGGATAATCAGTTCAGGGAGGACATTTTTTCAGCACTCACTTGTTAGCGTTGTGGTTTACTGTCTAAAACATCTAAAAGTAATTAAACACACAAATCAACACATCTGTCATTTCGTCAGTATCAGGTCTTACACTGTATCCAACCGTCAGACCACGTAAACAACAACAGAAAGTCACAAGAATGAGTTGAGCCAGCATACAGTCATTACACACATGCTTCCCAGGTTTCACAGTAAATGGCCTCACCCAAAAGCCTTCACCAGTTTGCCTCATAAGACTGCAGGCTACACCAAATATTTCCCTTTATACCCATAAAGAACCAAGTGTATACATATGTTGTCCATATAGTTAAAAAACAAATATTTGACATTTTATGTTACAACATTGGTTTGTTGTCCTAAACAGGCCAAACAAGACATGTCAAATGTTTCAGAGAGCAACATTTGGTATTTGGTGGATTCTTAGAAGAGCAGCAAGTCTAAATGACACTGACCCCCAAGCTCTTCAGTATGTTTCATACTGTTTCTCACCACAACATCATCCTGCCTGGTTACGTGAGACATCGTCCTGCTCCTACGCTGCTGTGCTTCACTGTGTTTTGGCTTTTGCTTTGCAGTTTTACAGAGACTCATGCACCAGACTTGTTCATCACTGAGGAGACTGCTGAACAACTCTCATGGTGACAACAAGGCTTAAGGAAGTCCTTGGCCCAGCTAGGATGCTAGGCTAATTGCTAATTTGCTGGCTGTTTGATTTCTATTCATTAATGGATTCAATAATTTGCTTGCTTACAAATACGGACACACAGGGTTTCATGTACCTCTCTTGTCTGACAATAGGGTTACGTTAGCTATTCTTGTATTATGGTGTACAATAGAAATTCAACATACAGTTCTATATATGGACAGACATATTTTAGTGTCTACACCATGAGCTGGTCAGTAAATAAAAAAGACACAGAGGCTAACATGGTTTAAAATAAACAATCAGTCTACAATCATTACAAAGACGTAGTTGATGAAATTCCTGATGGCATACATCATTTTCTATCACAGAGATGCATGCACAGATTGTCTAATTTCTCATGAAGAACATGTGAATTATTTTATATTGAGTCGGTCTTCTTTCTTGTTGCCGGGAATAATTTATATCAAGCCCCTAAATTGGATTTTGAAGACAGCTGATTTGACAGAGTCTTCAAGCAGATTAGATGAAAGACCAGTAGAGACTGGGGAGAGAGACAAGGTGAGCCAGGGCAGAAGAAGACGGACAGAGACAGGATAACACAGAAAAAGGCAGATACACAGTCTAAGCAGATAGATAACTATCACTTCCATGCATTGTCCCACTATATAGATATATACACCTATGCATCTGGACATTTCACCTGCAGATTATAATTCAAGTACATGTGCGATGCATACATCATATTCTCTTTAATGGCAAAATCAGGGGAAAGTGCCATGATTACAATCATACTACCATTGTCTGTAATAAACAGGCGAGCTTGTGCTTCTTCAGAGGAGGGATTCAAGTGCTTGTTCTCTTAAAAGTGAAAAGAATCCCTGAATAACTAATTAAAAAGCATCTGAATACCAGTGTAAGACCTTGGTTTATACTTTTGTGGATTTGATTAGTGGTGATTTGTCTATTCGCTGACAGACGCTTGATGTTGGCGAGATAAGGGGAAAAAAAGCCAAAGCTTTTGGCTGGGAAGCCCTATTATTCATGGGCAGCAGTTGAGTGTGTATTTCCATTAGATGTGTGAAGGCCTCTAAGGTCTAAGAATGCACTTTAATAGATACCTGTCAAATGTAATTAACTATGTTTTTCCTATATCATACGCTTTCCCATTGCCTCCAGCCAGAGACTCCACACTGTGTTTGTGTGTGTGTATACGAGTACACATGCGTATGTGTGTCTGTGTGTGAGAGAGACAAGAGTCTGTCTCAGCGCCTTTTGCCACCCAGCGATTGGAGACAGTTTTAATTGCAGCATGACAACCACAAGAAAGGACCAGAAGCCCCATAAAAGCCAAAGCAAGCTGGCAGCCGTCCCACAGCAGAAAGCTAGCCATGCCATAATTACAGGTAAAAAGACCTCTAGCACTGTAGCTCAGCACCGTGTTTATTTGACACCAATCATGCAACTATGCAGGTATCCCAACAATAACGTGCTCTGTCCCGACAGGACTGAGGTGCCTCCGAGAAAGACTTGGACATCACCGGCAATCAAGGAATGTCTTGTGGCTTGGAGGCTGAGCCCTCGTCAGAACATGAAAGTGAGCCAGAGAGACCTTGATGCTAAAGAGCTCAGATGAATCCACCTAGTGCAAGTTACATTGTTCCCAGTCAGAGAGGAGCCTCGTACGGCATCAATAATTCATTTTACAAGACTCACTTCTGCCTCCAGTGAGCAGGTCGATTTAAATGTTTTGATATCCACGTCTAAGGGTGTAACCGGGCGCATTAAAGACACATTAGCATAGTTAGTCACACCTCCCGCTGAAGAGGGACTTCATTCTTTTCTCTGCTTAAGCAGGGGTGATCACCTATGCTCATTGTAGCGCGTGCTTCCAGATGCATCAAGTTGTCGAGTATTTGTACGAGCAGAGGAGGATTTAGTCACCGTATGCTTGATAGTGCTCCAGTTTACCTATGGGATTGGCTCTAGAAAAAGGTCTTCGTGTGATGTAAAGAAATGTGTTGCAACAAGCCAGGAACTCCTCCTCCTCCAGCATATAAGATTTTAACTATCAGCACCTCATTCAAATCAAACTTGATCGCCCAGTTTTAAGCAGTCACATCAGTATTCATGCCAATACACTTGCAACGTAAATCACAAACACTTTACAGACAGCATTGGTCTCTATTTGGGAACCCAGACCCCAGCACATAAATCTCACCTCTGTAAGTACTTAACGAGAGCACAATGTGTGTTTTATGTGTTCTTTATGAGTGTGGAAAGGCCACATCTTGAATGACACTCACTGCCAGAGCCATCGGGGGAAAAGAAATACAAAAACATTTTACGGGCTCATTTTCTATAACATATGCTCACTTTCCACTTAGAAGGAGTTTGTGTAAAAATACGAGGCAAAATGTTTCCTGTCGCTGCTGCTCACATCTTTTTGTAGACTTATTCAATTATTGAGTTATTCTCTGGCTCAGTTATTTACTTGTATCCTGGCTGTGGTGATTTACTTGTTAGGTAATGACTGTCAAGTCAATTGGCTGCTAAAGTGGTGAACCGGGGCCCGAGTGAAGGACAGTGTTTATCACGGTATTGACTTTCTGACAAGGGTGCCACAGACTCCTTTGTCATGAAGACTGTGCAGGCAACAGGAGGTCACATGACCTATAAGCTAATGTGGTTCCTGTTGTTTAATTCTTTAATCAGGTCTTTGTTTTTAGCTATTTTTTTTATAACAGTTGATTTTGATGCATCACGAAGAAGCCAACACCAGACCAGTGTCACAGTGAGCAGCAGGACTGAAGACACCACCTGGGGAACAGGCGTAAAAGTGCTAACACCAAAAAACTATAGCTGTTGAACTCAAAATGCACCTAGTGTTTCAAATGGCATCTCATTTGAAGTGACCATATCTGGATATGAAGGGAGGAGTGAGGAGGTGGGTCTGACCCCTGAACCAGAAGACGTTTCCCAACATGTGAGACCGAAGTGCAGGTCTAGTCTTACTGGAGACCAGACCTGTCAATCAAAGTACTGTATTTTCCACACTATAAGGTGCATCGGATTATAAGGCGCACCTTCAATAAATGGCCTATTTTAAAACTGTTTTCATATATAGGGTGCACCGCATTATAAGGTACATAGAATAGAAACTACTGTAGTGGCTGGGGTTGTGTTATCATCCATCTAGATGAAGCTGCGCTAAAGTAAATGTCAACAAAACAGTCAGATAAGTCAGTCAGTCAAACTTTATTAATACAAAACAAACCAACGTTCTGACAACTCCGTTCACTCCCACAACAAGCTAGTGCATTCACAATACGGTACCGTACGTACCGGTAGCTCTTACCGGTATTTGCACCGCCTTCGTTGAAAACAATGTATTTCCAACTCCATTTGTCACAGTTCAAAGCTACATCAACAGCTGTCAAAATACTATATCAGTGACGTAGTTTTATCTTTTACCAACAGCAAGGTACAACAGGTAGTGCAACTTTTTATCATGTAGTTAGTGCATCACAAACGTGGAGGGAACTTTTCCCTGATTCAGTAAACACGTAAAAGAAACAGTCTGATACCGC